>CM031234.1:869566172-869798672 GCA_018340775.1 Taxus wallichiana var. yunnanensis | reverse complement strand
AACCCTCCTGCGCGTGCTATTCACAGAGAAGGTAACATGAATTCAACCGGCAGAATGGCTTCCAGTGCCAAACACCAACTAAAATGGTGTGGCTTTGTTCAACCTTTTATAAGTTGTCTTGTAAGCCCATAACACTAGCTGATACTTTTCATCCCAATCTTGTCTTCCGACATCACAAATTTTGGTCAAGGTATGACTCAGTATTTTGTTGAATGCTTCCGTGGTTCCATTTTCTTGTGGGTGATAGGGTGTAGTCTTGTGATGAGCCACCATGAACTCTGCTAACAGGATCCTCATGGTCTCATTCAAGAAATGTGTACCCCTATCATTGGTTAAACTCAAAGGACATCCATACCTCGTGATAATGTTCTCCCACAAGAATCTTGCTTTGTTGTGGCTGCTATGCAGTCTTTAGTTGGGGCTGCCTCGCCCACCTTGTCAAATAATCCATGCAAGTGATGACATAGTGTGACCTAGTCCTACGCCGCTAGTGCAATAGGGCCTACAAATTCTATTTCCCACTTCTCAAAAGGTTCCACGCTAGGGATAGGGCGCAAAGGCATTTCATCTCTCTTTCTGGCTTGCTAATGCATTGACAATGGTCACACGCTTTACAATAGTCTTTACAATCCTTGTACAGGGTTTCCCACCACAAACCTACCATTAATATCTTACACATGGTGGCATCACCTACATAATGTCCACCCGCACTTCCTCTGTGTGCTTCCTCCATGATGGTGAGGTGCTCATGCTCTAATACACACCTGCACAACACCTCATCACATCCCAACTTGTACAAGTCTCCACTGATCAACATGTAGGGCGCGATGCGTATGGCTAGCTACTTCTTCTCTAACACCTTCATTCCTTCCGCACCACACCTTCCTTTAAAAATACCACAATTTCCTCCAAATTCGAGGGTGCGCGCTACAACCTAAACAGTTGCACATCTGGCATTGTCTCCTCAATACTTTGCGCATCCTCCCCTGAATCAATTCTTGACAGATGATCAGGTCCACAATTGCTTTTCCCAGGCTTCACTACTATGGTGAACTCAAACTCTTGAAATAACAATACCCATCGACATATGCGCCCTTGTAGAATGGGCTTGTTCACCAAATACTTTAATGCCATGTGGTCGGTGTAAAATACAAGGGTGTTGCCAGCAGAATCTCCTAATTTGAAAAGTGCGTAGATCATTGACAATGCCTCGTGCTCAATCGTGGTGTAATTACTCACTCTGCTGGTGTCAACTTCTTACTTGCAAAACACAGAGGATGATCAACAATTCCTTCACCTGGCTATGCAAGTACTGCTCCAATAGCGGTTCCTAAGGCATCTACATGGACATGGAAGGGCTTGTCCCAAGAGGGAAAACATAATATAGGTGTGGTGATAAGCCTATCCTTTAATGTATCAAATGCCCTCTGCTACGCCTCTCCCCAATGGAAGGCACTTTTATGTCTAAGCAGCTCTTCTAAAGGCACGGCGATCTTGGCATACCCTTGATGAATTTCTGTAATAACCCATATGCCCAAGGAATCCACGCACTGCGCTCTAGCTAGTAGGCTCCCCTAACCCCACAATAACTACAACTTTAGCGGGATCTACCAACAAACCCTCCTTACATATGATATGCCCCAATAACGTGCCAAAGGGTGTAGCAAATACACATTTCTTAATATTGAGGGATATCCTCAACTGCCTACACCTCTCAAACATTAACCTCAAATTGTCACAATGGTCTTTTACTAGACCATACACTATCCAATCATCCAAATAGACTTGAAGAAACTTATGGATGAAGTCCTGGAACACTTGCACCACTATGCGCGAAAAAATAGCAGGCACATTCTTCAACCCAAAGGGCATGACCATATATGCAAAACTTCCCACTCAGTGGCGAGAAGTTGTCTTCTCTTGGTTTTCCTTTGTAATCCAGACTTAGTGGTACCCCGAAAATCCATCCGTAATGGAATAGATTTCGCGCCCAACGACTCCCTCCAAAATTTATTCAATGAAGGGGGTTGGAAAAGGATCAATGACACAAACTACATTCAACTCCCTATAATCCACACAGATCCTAATCCACCCATCCTTCTTGATGTTAATTACCATCGACTTATCCATTTTGATTCCTCCACTGCTTTAATGATCCCAGAAGCTATCATTTTTCTATCTCCTCCTTAACCTTTATGTGCAAATTGGGATTCATCCGGTAGGGTCTCTTCTGACTGAGCACGCACCATCCTTCAACTTTATCTTCATCTCCCCTAAGGAATGGTGAACGCCTTTGAGCTCATGGTACCCACATGGGAATAAATCCTCAAATTCATGCAACAGATCAATGATCTTAGAGACTTCCTTCTCCGACCAGTAATCTCCAATAATAGCTTCCTTAGGTTCTTCTCCTGAACCGATGTTAACCTTCTTTGTCTTTAAGGGCTCATGGTAGGCGCGTGCGTGAGTATCAACATTGTCCACCACCTCACGCGTCCCTACAAAATGGATAACATCCAAGCTTTCCACTTCCTCTCCATCAATCACATACACCAACTTCCCTTTCTCCTTTTCCAAACATGCATGCTCAAGTTGTAACTCTTATGTTTCCTTTACTTCTTCAAAGCGCGCCTCAAACTCCGGTCCACCACTCCAACAGCCTATCCTTTGCCATGACACTATCCCCCATGGTAAGGTGCTTGATACCCTGCAAGGCCTTATTAACTGATGGCTTGGTACTCCGATACTCAAAGGTTTGAATGAGGTTAGCCACGAGCTCTTGCCAATTCCCTATCTGGTGGCGTGTCTCCAAATGAATGTACCATGTGCGCGCGTAACCCTGCAGTGTAGAATACAACTTGTGCACCTAGAGGGATGGTGGAAAAGCTTCCACGCCTTCTCTCTAGATCCTCTCACACTCCTGGATATGGAAAGAGGTGGGATCCTTCCCATGGTAGTCCTTGATGGTGGTGGGCACGTTGCTCCTAGAGAATTTGACAGAGAGAGCAATTCTTACCTCGCGCCATTCCAAAAGGCTCTCCTGATGGGTAGCCCACCACCGTGCCATTGTGCCGAGTAGGACATAACTTAGCATCCCTCTCCATTCCTTCTCATTCTTCCACTGAGCTTCCATCTTCTGTAAAAAGATCTTAAGGAAGGCTCCTCCTGAATACTTAGGTAGCTCCTTTCCTCCTAGGCGTCGACCGTGTGCGCCTTTATCACCTTGGTCACCGACCCTCTCAACTGCCATCCCATCAATTCATAAGTTCCATGTGCCCAATTGTCACATGCTAGACTGGTGGTATCACTTTCTGACTGAGCATCTTCAAACTGGATAACTCCATTGGTAGGATGTATTATCTCTGGGTCCCTGATTGAGCACACATATATCCTATCTAGAACTTCTTCTCCTAGGGGTTCAGTATAGGGCGTCGACTTCCCATCAGCTAGGGGTATAATGACCCACTCCTCCTTATTTTCAAAGCTGATGTACCCTTTGTTGAACCAAAGGTCCGCATTGTTCTTGTAACACCATGGGCACCCAAGGAGTGCTAGAAAATTGTCTACCTTGCGAGTGCCAAGACTTTGAAGTCCCCAGTAAACTTAGCTCCCTGGATAGTGATAGTTGCATCCTTTAGAAACCGATGGGCATTGCCTTAGTATTGTTTTCCATATATAACACATTCAAAGATGACTATAATACGGGTCTTCCCATTTGATGCCATGCATCTAAAGTTAGAACATTAACCTCCGCACCTGTGTCAATGAGGATATTACTAAGGAGCCATCCATCTACAACTACATTCAATGTGATCTCCTTGTCATAGTCAAGGCTGTGAGGGGGAAGGTTTGTGTGTAAGACCTACCTCTCATGCTCTCCTCCTCCGATGCGTGGTACCTTCTCTCTCAACCATGATCCTAGCAAGGGAATGATATTCTCTTGCCTTAGCATTTTACACACCTTCGACCTCATCCAGTCATCCTTTGCACCTCGACTCTCCTTTCTTGCTCCGCCCTCCCGGAATGCTCCTTTAGACATTGGATTTCCCTTGTAAACTCCAAATGACATCCATAGTGTCTTGATACACCTCCTTTTGATGCACAGGGTCTGGGTACTTTCCATGAACTACTTCCTCCCTTGAAACCAGTTCCTTTGCCTTGGTATCTCTTTTGCATTTGTAGCTTATGCCCTTGTGGTTACCAAGACAGGCTCCAAACCTACATCTCGTGTTACCCAAGGTATCCACTGTGTGTCTCGCTTCTTAATGCCGACCATTGTAGCACCCTTGTCTTTCCGATGCTTTGCCGATTCATGTTCTCAAACAACTCACAGGAACTCCTTGTACTCATGCTTCTTTCCGCACCATGAGGACTACAACAGGTCTAGGCATTCTCATTTGTAATGTTCCGTAGACCCATAATTGAAACAAATTCTATGCGGGAACTTAGTACTTCCTCCTCCTGTGGTTACCACGATTGCAAAATCCTCCACAAAAACCCCTTCCACGAGTGCCTCCATCTCGCGCTCTCCTCATAATTATGATCATCACCTCGGAACTACTAAAGCAACGCTTGCTAGTTTGGCACACCCCATGATCAATGGCCTCATGGATCTGATCAATGAGCCTACAATCCTTAGTATCATGGGTTATAGAGGTGCAAATCTTGCAATAATAAGACACATTCTTCCAGATTACGCATTGTAGCAAGGGGCATCTACTTGCATCATGGTCCCCATGACAAATTTCATAATCTATAACCATGACGCGAACTATCCTCCGGGGCAATTATCCTTAACATGCCCCTCTACTTCACAATCTATGCACCATAAACCACTGCGAGTCTCATGGGGTAAGTTCGCAGAAATTTTTTCCAACTGCTTGGCCATAGAAGCAATTTGAGCCTCCAGAATGGGCTAACGCTAAGTATCAACACTACCAATAACCTCAACACGTAGAGCAACTTCTAATGCCTCACGCGGGTTTGTAAAAGTTTTATGAGATAAGGCCCTTCTAAAAGGGGTGATCAATCCTCTAAAAACCACCGAATATACTATGAAGGGTGAATATCATATGATAATTTAAACAAGAGAGTTTTAAAGCATGTATCATACTCCCGCACACTCTCCACCATTCCTTGCTCAATCTCCTTGAAGGCGCCGATGCTCTTCTCTTCAAACTTAGAATGTGGAATTCTTTTAAGAATGCGTTCTTAAAGCAAGATAGTCTACCATTGTTTGATGAGGGTCATATTTCCTATACCAACTGTGTACGCTCCTCTTAACATGGTTACAAACCGACTACCTTTCGTTTTGGGGTTGTGATACCCTTTGTGTGCCATAGCAGTTCACACTTGTGAACATGTTCCGTAGCATCCTCAATACCTCTATAATTGGGCAAATGTAGAGACATTTCAAAGAAAACTTATGGGGGTGGTTGGGGCTTGAATCCTCCTAAGCCAGAGCCTTGGTTTCCACCTGTGTTTCCTCCACCGCCTGATCCACTAGGTTCTAAACCACCAGATCCACTAGGTCCACTAGGCCCTGAACCACCGAGCCACCAAACCCACCAACTCATATTCCTCCTAAACCACTAGATCCACCAGACCCACCAGGTCCTATAGTGGTCGTGCCAAGGGTCCCCACAGTTCCACTAAGCTGCACGCCTATGGTCTGCGACAATGCCCCACTACCAATAGTATACCCCGTGCCACTCCCAGACGTGAGACCAAAAGCTTGTGTGTCTATACCTTGCCTAAAAATTCCTAACACTGGGTTGGTGTTTGCAGCCATAGAAGGCCCAAACAAGAAATTATACCTCCTGGGTGTAGACCGATCACCTCCAATGTAACCAACTGGACTAGCAATATTTTCCCCCTGATCTAGAAAACCAAGCGCTAGGGTTTGGTCACTAGGTGGGCTCAGATGTGTGCCAATGGTTCTTCTTTCTCCGTACGATGTGTTGGTGCAAATATTCACTTTACACACTTTGCCCTAATTTTCTATATCCATTTTGCTCAAAAAACGTTTTATTTGCTCCAGTGGGTGATCTGCAACTCGTTTTATCTAGTTGAATGCTTTGAAAATGCCCTCAATGTTTTCATTTTGCCCTAATTTGAAACAAATTTTCAAGTTGTCCTCTTGTGTGCCCTAATTCCTTTATTTTTTCAGGCTTGTGTCATTTTTTCCATTGCCAAAACATGTAAGAAATTTGGGCTTGATCAAATCCCATTTATGTGCAAGTGGAATCCTAATCTCTGGTCGAAAAAATGTAAAATCATGCTTCACTTGAGTTAAAACCAAGAAATCCGTCCTCGTGAAAAATTTGATTTCAGGGGCATCCCATGTATTTTTACGTTTTGACGGGTGTACGGGTGTCACCCGCCCGTCAATTTTATCATCACAACACAATGCTAATGTGGCAGGTTTCTATTGGTCAGGAGTGGTCGTGAAAATGTTGTAAGTTGTTATTTTTGAAAAATTGACAAAGGAAAAGTTTGCTCCGCGGCCCCGCGATTTATAGTAGTATGCCTACGTGGCATGATTTGATTGGTCAGATGGAGTAGCGGGTGGTAGGGGTCACTTAGAATTTTTCTTCAATTTTGAAAAAATTCTCAATGTCAATTTTTGACCCGAGGGCCCACGCCAATGGGAGGAGGACACGTGGCACAGGAGGGTCAAGCAGAGAGGCGAAGAGTTGGAAAAATTTGAAGTTTTTGGCTCCAAAATGCCAATGGAAAATTTTTGACCCGGAGGCCCGCATCAAAGGAAAAGTCGACACGTGTCCAGGAAAGGCCATGTGGGGAGGGGAAGATTTTGAAGACTTTGAAGTTTTGACTTCAAAATGCTAAAATCAATTTTTTGCTCAAGGCCCGTGACGAGTAGGAAGGCGACACGTGTCTCGGGAGGAGAAATGGGAATGGGGGCCGAAGAAAACTTTTGGGAATTTTTACCCTTGGTATAAAAGGTAAAAAAGAAAATTTTGGGGCCAAGGTCCCGCCACCAATGGAGGGGGGACACGTGTCCCAGATTTGGCGGAAATGTGGAGCGCGTGGAGAAAATGAAAAAATTTACAAAGTTTGGCTAGAAATCTCAAAACCAAAAATTTGTCCCTGGCCCCGAACGAAAAGTTGAAGGTGTCCCCTACATCCAATCAGGGGGTGACACGTGGCCTATTTCAAAGGGTGAAAAGGGGAGCGCGAGCCCACAAGAGGTTTTTGTGCTCGTGGAGGATTGAAGGCAATTTTGGAGGGTCGGTTTCGCATCCAATGGGACAGTGACACGTGGCGGGAGGATGGAGCGGGTGTTCGGACCCGTGGAGGTTTTGGAGAAAATTTTTCTTTTCTCAAAAAGGAGAAAAATTCATAAAGTTGGCCCACGGTTCTTGGTGGGGCCCATAGGAGGACATGTGGTGCATCTAGGGGCTCATGCGGGGAAAATATTCAAAATTTTCCCGAATCTAAAAAAGGTTTGAAATGCATTCTTGGAGGCAAAGGCCTGGTCCAATGGTATTTGGACACGTGTCCCACCTCATCCAAAGGGAAAAAAAGGTATTTTTAAGGGAATATTCAAGATTTGATCTGACACGTGGAGGGCAAAGATTTAAAGTTGATTTTAATCAACGGTTGCATGCATTTTCATTTTTTGGGGCGCCATGGAAGCTCCAAGAAGTGTGGAATCATTATTTTTGCACCAAATCACATGAAATTTTATATGATTTCACATCCCCTCGGCCTTCTGAGTGCAATGGAACCATTCTTTTGAGATAATTCGGTGCCTTGTAGTGTTTTTTGTGGAATATTTTCCTCAGCCCGTGAAAAACACGTGAAAGGTAAAAAATGAAAAGTTACAGAGTTAAAACGATGAGGAAAAAAGGTGAAAAATGATTACAAATGCATGCTGGCATGGTGGAATGCCAAAAACATGACCCTGGGATGGATAAGGATCTAAGTTCATGCAATATTTTAAAATATTTGTGCATCTCTGGCATTTGGCGAGTTGTTTTATAGTTTTATATCATTTTTCATCAAATGGATAGGGTTTTGTAACAAATTTGATCCCTTTGGCATATTATTTGCTTGGGATGCAAGGATCCAAGCTGGCAGAGGATATATGATGTAATTTGGAGGCATTTTAGAGGTCTGTTGAGAATTTTGGAGGAGGAGAGAAGAATTTTCACAAGGAAAACTGGAAGAGGTCCATTTTCTTTTGGAGGAACTGCCTGAGAGCCATTTTTGATTCTTGTTTGCATCAAATGTTCATCATGTTGAGTTGGTTTCAGTTGTAAAGCCATCAAAAAGCTTTGATATTGTCTAAATAACATTCCCTTGCTAATATATCTGATCAAATTCTTGGATTAATTGGTTTTATCTCTTGCAAAGTTTGCATACACTTGTGTTTCAGTATGTTTTCAATTTATGTTTTATGCTCATGTTGCAATCTTGTGTTTAGGATCTCTCTGATCATACAGGGTCTCATTTCTAGTTGATGGTTTAATGGCATTTATAATCTTGCATTCAGAAGAGCTCTCATCTGATAGAAGATAAACAAATTTAAAATCATCTTACTGTCCTTGATTAATGAGACTGTCTATAAACCTTTGGGTGCACCTTAGGTCATGATTAAATAGGGATTCCTGGATGCTTCATTGGTATTTTGCTTCAAGCCTTTGTGGCAGGTTATCAAAGTTTGTATGGAATAGTGTAGATTTGGGCATCCATGTGTGCACACATCCTAGTTGAAAGAGCACTTCAGATTCATTGAAAAATCTCTATAGTTTAGGTGTTATAATTCATTTGCAAAGTTTCCCAAAGAAGGTGATGAATCCAAACTACTCTTGTCCCAACATCTCTCATTAGAATTTAATTTTAAACTAATTCATCCTACCTACAATACCCCTGCATTTGCATTGTGTGTCCACAAAAGAATTCAATCCTTTCAATAAAATGCACAAAGTTGATCAGGGTTTTATCATGTCTTTAGCAGCTCTAGCTTTGTTTTGAGAACATTTCCATCATTTAGTAGTGACAACTCCTTTGAGTTTGGATAATGGATACTTGATCATGTTTTCACAAAGCCTCTTCCATATTATATGCAAAACACAAGGACATCTCCATCTCCTTACCATATAGGGGCTGCAATACAAGTTCTCTTGCCTTGGTTGATAGGCACAACCTAAAATAGTGAGGGTTAGATCAAAACCCTCTTGAAGGTGTTATCCACTCCCTCAATTCTTGAATGCAAACAAGTAGATAGGTGTGCTTCCCTGCTACAAATGACATACAAAACATCTATCTATCCTTGAGTGTCTTGTGAAAATTCATGATGTTGTTCAAGTTGTGAAGGAGATTAAATCTGGATACCAACTCGATGAACTCTCATCAGAAGCCGAAGGGGTATCTCTTACGTGCTTACTAAGATGGGGTCGCACAGATTGCTTAGGTTCCATGTCCTCTACATGAACCTCAAATCCCTCCCGCAATGTCTGCCACCATACATCCATCACACTTGCAGCTTCACGTCGTTTAACAATCTCCCTTTCATGCGCTTCACCATACTTGAGTCGTCTCTCCTCCCTTTCTTTCTCCATCGCAACATCTGCCATCTTCCTCCACTCTAGATTCCTCGCCTAACGCTCAGAATGGTTTAGCCGGCCATTGGGAATGCCTCTAAACTCATGGTAACCATCAAGATTTTCATAGCCAGAGGGACATCACATAAAAACAATCCTCTGGGCTCCCTCAGAAACTCAAACTCAATAACCTATGGACAAGAATATGTGGAAATGGTGTACTCTAGAGTGTAGCTAGCTAGTTCTCCTTTCCACCAATGATCCACAACATGGGTCCACGTCAGATCTACATCCTGCAGCCTTTGTTATTATTCTTGGGTCCCCACATGTGATCCATAACATCAACTTGATCTAGACGCATAGGCCGAGATCCATTCACACAGCCTCCACCGGGAAGCATCAGAAAAAATTTCATACAGATCATGGTAGAGGTTCTCTTCTACCCATCTACGTGCATCAAACTTAGGTCCAGTGCTGAATCTCTGAGAAAATTCATCCTCTGTGCTCTTGAACCATGATTCAACACTTTCTAATGTTAACCACTCTGTCATTACTCACTACATAGATCATGATGTATGCTATTTCCCACTACAACTTCGAAAAGAGGTCTCAACAATGGAACCAAGATGTAGTCATTTTTACCCCTATCACAAAAGAAAGGAACCCCATACGTGTCGGCCTATCACCCAGCGGATGCTGGGTGCTCACCCGAGGCACGCGTGGGTGCCGAGTCTCTCTTTTATGTGAGTTAAGTGGGAAACATCATCTATGATTTGTGTTTAAGAGATTTAAAGAGGATTTAAGACATACAAGAACCATAGAGCTCAGAATGACCTCTAGATCCTTGCAGCCATTCCAGATAGATAGTACTTAATAAACTATATGACTTGTATCATAATAGAAAGAAGTATATAAACATCCATACCTAGCATAAACATAAATGAAAGAGAACCTATGAAAAATATGTATATATCAGAATCATTGATATATATATATATATATAAACTGATAACCTCATTACATCCATGGAGCCATTTACAGAATGTCACAGAGAAGTAGACCGCAGTCATGCATTACAACTGGACTAAGGAACTATGCTACCAAAAATAAAAATTACAATCCCCATACCCAATACATCCTTTCCCAAGTGTAATTACCCACTAACAGAGTTCTTGTAGTATTTCTCCAGAGCTCTACCCATTCTCCCTGTTCTCTCTTTTTGTTTACTCAGTAGGTGCTTTGGTATTTATAGCATTTCTAGACTGCTAACTCATCCTCCAATGCCCTCAGATCCGATGCCAAGTGTTTGAATGTGGTCCTTCATGCGAGCATGCTCCTCTAGGCTTGAGCTTTCCACTTTATACCATGATGTGCTTTTAGAAGTTTCTATCGCAGACATGCTCTTTCCTGGGCCAACCTGTCACTAGGTTGACACCTTATCCACATGCAGTTGGGTCATGCTTTTCACGTGTTTTGCCCCGAACACCCAATTTGACTAAGTCCCAAACCCTTGGTTCTGATCCGCATGCGTCATCCGTGCCATGGGCTTCCTTAAACCCTTCTCTGTGTAGTTTGTCCTTGCATGCCTTTCCTTAACTGGGACCTTGTGCACCACACACCTTTTGTACTTAGTCAATATTCTAGGGGCCCAATTGCATATAGCTTCAAAACCACCCCCGGTTTGAATATGACATCAAAAAAGAGTTGATTAAATGAAGGGAATAATGACACCCATCATTTTTGGTGCCACCACCGAGGATACAATAGTTAGAATTGTCTAATTAGGTGTCAACAAGAGCAACAATCATATATCTAGTAATTGAAGAATCTTCCCTATGTCATCATAAAATTTATGAGTAGACCAAGAGACTCCAAGGGTCGATTCCTCCCAAAAATATCTGAACAAGAATCATCATCTTATCGATCAAATAAGGAAGTTGACCAAGAATTAGAAGCACCATTGTCCCCTGTTAGACAAGAAGCAGAATTGCCACCTTTGGAATTCTTAGATCAATCACTAGAAGGAAGTAGAACCTTTAGAAAGAAGATCATATCCCAAGACCCGTTTAGAGAAAGTTTTGATTCATAATTGAGTAGTCAACCTCCTACTCCTGACTTTTCACCTTCCCCAAAGCAAATCACATACCATATTGATTGGGAGAAAAGTCTAGAAGGTACTGCAGAAATGGCATGAGAAGCTGAAAGAGAACCTGATAGGACCTTTACTTATCCAATTAAGTTGGATGATGATGATACACCCATGAAGAATATTTCACCTACACATTTACCCATATTTAGAGGAATGTCATCTGAAGATAGTAACCAATTTTTGTTTGAATTTAAAGTATTGTGTCAAACTTATGATTACAAAATAGATAATCAGAAACTCAAGTTGTTTCCATCTACCCTAAAAGATGCAACAATGAGGTGGTTTATGGGATTAACATCTAATTCTATTACCACTTGGGCACAAATGGAAGTTTCCTTCCTAGATAAGTATCAAGATTACAGAGAGGGAGGAATAAGAAGGAAGAATTTTTCAAAATCAAGCAAGAGGAGGATGAGAATATGGAAGATTATTTAGACAAATTCCTCTTTGTGAGTAAAAGATGTGGATTTGTACTACAAGAAGAGTTAAGCAAAACTATTTTTTCTTAAAGGTCCGGATGATGAATCAAGGAGGCACTTGATCGATGGGAGGTGGAAACATTGATCAATTAAGAATGAATGATATTAAAGAAATTTGTAGAATCTATTCACGAACAAGGGGTGGACCTAGAAAAGGAAAAATAGTTAAAAATTTGAACCCATATATGAACAAATTAATGGATGAATTGGAAAACTTTAAAACAAACATTTTAGTTTAATTAACCTCCACCATGGATGGATTGCAAGCTAAAGAAAATGCTAAAACTGAACCATTAGCTATGTATTGTCCTAGATACATGAAGAAGCATGCAATAAGAGATTGTCCCTGGATGAAACATAAATGTGTCTTATCTGTGAATCTAGGGACCATGAGAGTAATGTTTGTTCTCTTCTTCCATTTATTAAAAATCATCTTAAACAAACCAATATTCCATCCACATCAGAAGAAGTAAATTTTGTCCAGAGACAACCTAGCCAAGGGAAGTTCATGCCCAGGTTAGTTCCTAACCCCTGGATGATGCCATGGGAAGCTCAGATAGTACCACAAAGTTGGGGGAAACCACCTTGGGTCCCTCAACCAATATGAAATCTTCAGATTGGTCGGACAATCTTGGTATGCCCAAGGACACCAACAACCATGGTTTGGTCAAGGTAACCCGAATGCTTGGTCACAACCTAGGTGGAGCCCTAATAATTATGCTCAAGGAAGGACATATCCCAATCAAAATAAACAAACCATAATGGGTTCCCACTCAAAATTCACAAAACGAAAATGTGGTCCAAACCCAAATACCAACACAACCAGTAAAAAACCCAAGAAACAAACAAACAAATCCTATCTATGGAACATAACCAAAAAAATTAGTTGATCTGAATGCCATGGATTGTAAGGATATTCAAACTAGATCTAGCAAAATAATTAGTAGTCCACCTGTTATAATCACTGAGATGACAAAAGAAACTGAAACCCCTAGTACGGTTGTTCCTAAGAAGGATGTAAAAGAAAAGATAAGGAACCAGATAACAACTCTATTGAGACTCCATTTCTAGAGAGATTTAAAGAAGCCATAGAGACTAAGGAATCTGAGTTGGTACAGGAACTAAGGAAATTGAATATTGAAATACCATTGTTACAAGCAATTAAGGACATTCCATAATTGAACAAATTAATCAAAATGCTATGTTTAAAAAGACCTGGAAGGAAGAAGAAGTACCCCAGGACTATTAAGGTAGATGGGAAACTTGCTGATTTATTAGTAGGAAAACTTTTTCTTCCCAAATACGGAGATCCTGGAAGTCCTATTATTTCTATCTATATAGGGAATAAAGATATACATAATGTTTTGGTTGATTTGGGAGTGGTTATAAATGTGATGACAGTGGACACTTTGAAAACATTACCATTAACAGTGTATACGACCTACTCACACCATATTACGATGATGGTAAATCATCGTATAAAAACCATAAGGAGTTATTGAAGATGTGGCGGTTATGGTGGAGTCATGGGAATATCTAGTTGATTTCCTTATATTGTAGCCAAAAGGTAAAACACTTGGTTATCCCATTATTTTGGGCAGACCATGGTTAGCTACAATTGCTACCTTAATTGATTGCAGATCAGGTGATATGACTATCTCAAATGGTAAGAATTCTAAGCAAATTTCCTTATATCCTTTTGCACGACCTTCTATTGATAATCAAGAACAATTGTGGGTTGATGCTCCTGATACTAATAAGCAAAACCTATCTTCTTTAGCCATGATCACGTTATAGGATCATGTACGTGAGGTAAAAGATATGATTAATCAACCATTGAATGAACACCAATTATCCTTAGAGAAATCGGGAATAGTTCTAAAACCTAAAAACTTAGTTCTGAAACTTGTAGACTCTGTTATGAAATCATCAGATTTAGTTTCGGAACCATCACATTTAGTTTCGAACCACACCAACAGCAATTCCTTGTGACTGTAAATAATTTTGCTTTGGAGGAATGAGATTTCTCTTGGGGAGAGGAAGAATCAGTAGCTTCAGTTTCAAATATATCAGGAAATGGTGAAGAATTTCTAGAAAGTAGCAGTGATGAGGAGTTCGACCTACAACAAGATAAGTATCATAACTCTTCCTACTATCCTTTTTCTAGTATTCTGTCTCAAGGAACTTTTGGAGATGTTGCTACATATCATATGTTGTTGCCACATGCATGTCCACTAAATACCTTAATGGAACCCTTTCAACAAATCAATTCATCACACATTGGAACCAAACATGTTGAGATTCAGCTGGGTAAAATTTTGAACATTAACAATTGGTTGAAGAATGATGAAGAAGTTAAATTGTTTGATGTTATGAAAAATCATACTAGAGCTTTTGCTTGGGACTAAAAAGATATGAAAGGAATCCATCCAAGTATTTGCACTCATCACATCTATATTGAAAACATTAGACCAATTAGGCAACCTCAGAGAAGGATTAATCCAACCTTAAGAGATATAGTCAAGCAAGAAATTGAAAAACTATTACAAGTAGGTTTTATCTACCCTATCTCAAATAGTCAGTGGGTGTCTCCTCTTATAATTGTTCCTAAAAAGAATGGAAAATGGAGAATTTGTGTTGACTATAGGGAACTAAACAAAGCCACACTGAGAGATTATTTTCCCTTACCATTCATAGATCAAGTCCTGAGACAACCTTGCAGTAAGCGGTACTTTTCTTTTCTCGGATGGCTTTAGTGGATATAATCAAATCATAGTTGTTGCTAAGGATCAAAAAAAAACTACCTTTACATGTCCATGGGGTACCTTTGCCTACAGGGTATTACCATTTGGATTATGTAATGCTCCAACAACCTTTCAAAGAGATGTATTAGCAATTTTTCCGGACCTAACAAATGACTCATGTAGAGGTATACATGGATGACTTCACTGTGCATAAAGACACATTTGATGATGCTTTGAGGAATTTAGATAGAGTTTTAACAAGATGTGAGCAACACCATCTGTCTCTTAGTCATGAGAAGTGTTTGATGATGGTTGATGATGGGATTGTATTAGGACACCACATTTTAAAAAGAGGAATTCCGGTTGACCAAAACAAAATCAGAATTATTTCAGACTTATCTATTCCTCGAACTCCCACAAATATCAAGTCATTTTTAGGGCATGTTGGATACTATAGGTACTTTATCAAGGATTTTAGTAAAATTGCCGCCCCCCATATTTAATTTGCTTACCAAGGACTATGAATTTATTTGGGATGAAAGATGTTAATATGCTTTTGATGAAATTAAAGAAAAATTAATCACTGGCCCAATATTGAGAGGACCTAATTGGGAAAAACCTTTTTACATCCAAATAGATGCCTCAAATAACTCAATAGGTGTAGTTTTGGGACAGAAAGATGAAGAAGGGAAAATGTATGCTATTTATTACCTTAGTAAAAATCTTACTCCCACTGAGAGAAATTACACTACCACTGAAAAGAATTTCTTGCTATGATTTATGTAATTAATAAGTTTAGACATTATATTATAGGGTACAAAATATTTGTACATACAGATCACTCAACAATTAAATATTTAATGAACAAACTAGTGGTTGGAGGTAGGATAATTAGATGGTTATTAATTTTATAGGAATTTGATTTTACCATTGTGGACAATCCAGAAAATCTAATGTGGTATCTCGATTTTTGTCAAGACTAACCACTACAGGGGAACAAGATCCAGTTAAGGACAACTTTCCATATGAACAATTGTTTGCTATTTCAGCTAATACACCATGGTTTGCTGATATGGAAAATTATCTTACAACATGGAATTTTCCTCCTTATTTCACTAAGAAACAAGTGAAAAATTTAATCAAAACTAGTGCACAATTTAAATGGTTAAATGGGATGTTATTTAGATGTGGTCCTAATTTAGTTTTACGCAGTGTGTGAGAGAAGATGAAATCTTTGAAATACTCAGGGCATGTCATGATGAACCAAGTGGAGGACACTTTTCAGTGAAAAGAATAGCTCACAAGATACTTGGCACTGGCTATTATTGGCCATCTCTGTACAAAGATGTGAAGAGATATATCAAGCGGTGTGATCCATGTCAAAGGATGGGACATCCAAATTTTACCAATGAAATGCCTCTGCAACCTCAAGTAATGATTGAACCATTTGAAAGATGGGGTTGAATTTTGTTAGTCCCTTTAGTCCTCCTTCACAAGGAAAAGAGCACATTCTTGTGTGTACTAATTATGTGACAAAGTGGGCAGAAGTGCAGGCTTTAACAAATGCCACTGAAGAAGCAGTTGCTGATTTCATTTGGCACAAAATTATGGTAAATTTTAGTTCACCAAGAAGTATAGTTTTAGATTAGGGGCCACAATTCATGTCTAATATGATCCAAGCCTTCACAATGCATTATCAGATCAATCATAGGAAGTCATCTCCCTATCACCCATAATCAAATGGACAAGCTAAAGTAACAAACAGAGAATTGGAAAACATCCTTACCAAAATAGTTGGAAGCGGTAGAAGAGATTGGGTAAAGAGACTACCTGAAGTTGTTTGGGCTTATAATACAACTTGGAAGACCATAACAAGATTTTCACCATATGAGTTAGTCTATGGGAAAAAGCCCTTGTTGCCTATTGAGTTTGAACTACAGACATTGAGGATAACAGTTAAAGTGGGTATTGAGTTGGATGCAACTCAAAAGGAGAGAATTCTTCAACTCAATGAGTTGGATGAGTTAAGGATGGAAGCACTTCAGCAGACAAAGATAATCCAAGATCAAAGAAAATAATGACATGACACACATATCAAGAGAAGGAAATTCAAGGTAGGAGACTGGGCATTACTAGTTTGATTCCAAATACCAACAATTCAAAGGAAAATTGAGAACCAGATGGTTGGGACCCTATCAGATTGAGAAAATATTTGACAATGGTTCTATTTAGTTACTTCCTATTGATGGCAGTAGAAGGACACTTTTGGTCAATGGACATAGGCTAAAAATTTATAGGAAGCCTCCTACTAAGGATGAATTCTTGAGGCAGATTGAAGTAGACAAAGAATTTGATCATATGGAAGAACCCAGTTCTTCCAAAATGATCAAATAATTAGATGGATAGATCCAGAATAAAGGGAAGAGAATGAAAACTAGTAAATGGCGTTCTCTTCCCAAAAATAAAAAATAAAAATAAAAAATAAAAAGGAAGGAATGAAAACTAGTAAATGGCGTTCTCTTCCCCAATTTTTTTCTTCTTAGAGATCAATTGAAAACCAACAATGGTGGTTGATCTCCTCAATAAATGGCTAATTCAAAATAAAAGGAACTTCTTTGGAATTCCAGCTATCTTTTCTAACCGTTTTTCCTTTTGTTTCACTTTTAGGAATGATGAGTCATCATGATGGAGGGATTACATCATCAAGGATGGTAATTATGTCTTTAACTTATTAAAGGTTAGATTAAAAGTTTGCATGTGTGATTGGATTTGATTTAAAATTTGGTAGGATGAGTCATCTATTGTACATTATGATTAAAAGTGAGTAATCATGAGGATGATGTCAGTGGAAAAAAAGTGGTAGCATATTTATAATGAGCTATCATTTATACAAAATAAACAAAGTGAAAAAGCAGTTGCAGAAAAACTTCAAGGAAGAAGCAAAAGTTCCGCAGCTAAGCACAATAGTTCTAGAAATGCTAAATCCATCCATTTTGCAGCTAAGAAAAGACTTCTATAGCCAATTTGGATAGAGTAATAATTTAAAGGATAATAAATTTGAATCACCCTCTTTACCATGGGGATTAAAAAGAAGTCAAAACCTGAGGATGGTACCCAACTTTTTGCAGATGAATAAGTGACAACTATCTTTGAACATGCAGGGATGGTTGGAATTTTAGACACCAAATTTGGGTCTTACGATGCCATGTGCCCCACATCTCATCTCGCAACCTAACCCTACCTCACCACCTAAACCTTACACACTTAATTATTTATTAATTACCTTATAATTAATAAATCCACATTTCCAACCCTGTCGCCTCACCTCGCCACCTCACCATGACCTAGCCCTAACCCTAAACTAACCTAATTAAGACCTATAACTTGGTCCAGACCCACACCCATGACTCATCACCCCTCACCCACACCAAAACAAACCTAATAATGACTTGACCAAGCCCAAAACTGACCCCTCGGGAGAAAAGGAGGGAAAGTTGGCTATTTTACTAAAAATAGCCAACTTTGACCTAACCAACATTGGTCCCTACTCGACCGGTGTCGGTTAGGTAACCGCCATCGGTTCCCTGTAAATGACCTCCCCCAACCAAAACCAAAGGATTGGAATTCATTTGCAAGGATCGAATTCATTTGCAAGAGAGAGACAAGTGAGAAAGAGAGAAGAGGTCGCAGAGAGGAGTATTGAGCCCAAGATCAGAATCGAGCAACTAGATCACTGTCACACTCATCCAAACATTGGGAGAATCAAAGGATAGCTTCATCAGCTCACTTCTGATTGCCGGATCATCCCAACTGAGCCTTGCCTTCACCACTACATTCCTTGGACCTGCATCCACATCAGAAACTAGTAAGTAGTCTCTTTTATTACCTTGTATGCTTCTAGACACTACTTTGTGAACTTTTGATTCATAGTAATTATAAGCTCACTCCTGGATCTACCACCCAACAGCACCTTGCACCTAACCTCCATTCATCCATCTCTATATTGCCCCAAAGACAACTTTCTCACTCTCTGAGTCTTCTCTATCACCCTACTACTCCCCTCAACCATCTACCAACCTTCTAAACCCCATAACCACCTTACAACCAACCTCCATTTAAAAGCCCCTAAATCACTGCCCCTACCAATATCGGTTATCCCCTACCGGTATTTGTTTTATAACCACGATCGGTTATCTAGTGACCGACGTCGGTCACTATGACTTATACCAAAAACCAATCTTTCACCTATTTACCTTTTCAAACAATCTCATATCCATCCTTGTCTCTCCTGTAACTTGATTCAACGTATCAATAACCAGTGACCAAACAAACAACATGACATTTTATTATTGGTAGTTTAGTCTCTATTGCTTTTAGTAACGAGGTACCTAAATCATGATTTCACAATAGCTTCTTTATTATCATTTGCATTAATTTGTATTAAAAGGAACTACCTTGCGCCCGAAATAGAAATATTAGACTTCCCAGAAATAGAAATATTAGACTTCCTTTCAAAGGTGGTCAGTTCCTTTTAATACTAATTAATGCAAATGATAATAAAGAAGCTATTGCAAAATCATGATTTAGGTACCTTGTTACTAAAAGCAATAGAGACTAAACTACCAATAATAAAATGTCATGTTGTTTGTTTGGTCACTGGTTATTGATACGTTTAGATCAAGTTATAGGGATAGATAAGGCTGATATGAGATTGTTTGTCTCTCTCTGCAAATGAATTCCAATCCTTGCAAACGAGTTGCACGCAACAAAAACTTAAATTTCTGAATTCAAGACTCCACCAACAAACCCAACACCACCAACTCTCACGCATCGGCTGCTTCGAAATCAAAAGGATCCGTACATGCGGTGAAGGTCAAATCTCAAGCACCATCTAATACCCATCCAAAATCCACCTATAAGTATAAAGCCGAGCCCATCAAGTACACTCCCTTGGGAGAAAATTATGATGTGATCTTGGACAAATTGCTTAAAGTAGAAGCTATCACCTTGCCTCCTGTTAAAACTCACTTGTGTTTGATTCGCCACGCTATACCTTCTTGGTATAAAGAAAATGACTTCAGAACTTCCATCGTATGAAGGGACACAACCACGAAAATTGCAAGATGTTGAAAAACATAGTGCAGAAATGGTTGATCGCAGGGACATAACCCTCGATAATACTAATGCCCCCGCTAATCAAAATTTAAAAATCTTCAACAAACCATTTCCAAACCATTCATTTAATAGTAACAAAAAATCAAGAAACCTCACCGAGGAGAAGAGTGTGCATGAGATCCATGCGGTTTTCAACTCCCATCCAAGGACTTCCATCGAGGAAATTCTGAATCGAGTCTTTTCACCAACACAAGGGTCATCACCCCCTTCTCCTTCATCAGACAAGAGGACAGCCCCGCCATTCCTTTACCCATAAAGGAATCAACCGCCCAGAGTTCTCTTCTCACAGAAGAGCCTTCTTACACCACATCCCTGCAAGACTGTGAGCGGATGTTATCCAACCTATCTATTTCCCAAACATCTCCTTCCACCACTCTTACTGCAAAAGAAGAAGGATCGCCACTTTTTCTGTCGTCCTTAGAAGAGAAACCCCTCGAGCCTACATCACCAAACTCCTTAACCATGACGGATCCTCTAGAACATGCCCTCCTCCCTATCAGTTCTTCATCACCTAAATCTTTCTAGCGACTCGGTTGACCTCTTAACACCCATTGATACAACGCCTCATTCACCCCCTGTATCACACCCATAGTGGACCGGAATCACAGCCCACTTCTCTTCCATACCAAAATTCCCGTCCACACGTGAAGATTGTCATCCCCCAAAAGATAGATGAGTCTTATGGGAACGTTTGAGTACACAATGCTCTACTCAAATGCAGATGACTAATCCAGACACCTCTACCATATGCCCGAAGTTTTTACAAAAGCTCAAAATGCCTATGTCCTCACCTTCACCCCCCTCATCTCTACCGAATACCTCATCCACCTCTATCAACCTAACCAAACCTTCCCCTACGCTTGGGACTTCACCAATACCCAGCCTGACGCACCCACCTAAATGGTTAGATTTATCCAAAAATAAAGCCGTCAATCCACCTAGGAGACAGACCCAATCTCCTCGAGTCCAATCTATGCCTCCACCACAACTAAAACCCTCACCCCGATCACACCGGTACAGCTAGGCATGGTTTCAACCCTCGCCGTCACACCTACCTTCTATATTGGGGCCTCACCCCTCCACCTTGCCTTAATACACCATGCCTCCCACGTCTTCTTTAACATGACCTGCACCTTCTGCACCCATACAGAAATCCATGGGCGTCTCAACACCTGTCACCCCAAGTATCCTGCCTACCTACTAACCCTAAGAAAACTTGATCATCGAAGGACTTGTTTACTGTCGCTCCTCTTTCCCCGTGGTTGTTTCCTGCCACCACGTCATCTGTGGCCTCATCATCTAACCAGCTAAACATGACTTCTACACAGAAGAAGCCATGCCTAGTTAAACCCAATCATCAAAATCCCTTACCTAAACCACCACCCGTATGAACCACTCGTACCCAACCATTACCAAAATAATCAATAATCTCACCCACTCAATCAATAGCCTCATCTGCATCTGAATTTGACCCGCTCAAAGGATCTTACGCCAAGATCCTTGATATGTTGGTAGGGGATGTGACCATTTCCCTACCCCCACTCAGACCCTATGATCCATCTAAACCTCGACCTATAGGTTATTATGAATCTAAAATCTGTGCCTACCACCACATACCAGGACATAATGTAGAAGGATGCAAAGCTTTGAAAGCCATCCTTCGCCAGTTGCCTATCTCGGATGGAAAATCTAACTAAGACAACTTATGGAGGGGAAAACCCTTAGCTTCGATCCCTTCTCCTATACCACCTATCCCCGCCTCACCAAAATCTATCATCATTGCAACCCCACCTCTCGAGAACAATGACTTATCCCTTCCATCTTCCTCATCTCATATTCATGAGATCAACATGATTAGCATTGCTACTCGAGGTCAGAAAAACAATGGAAAAGCTAAAGAGAGCACACATGCGGCCTCTCTTTCTCCTTCCTCCATCCCGACCGCACCACCACCTAAAGTGGTTATTCGTGGACCTACCTATCCAATCTCTGATGGAGTTTCCCATCACACCATGATCAAACAACTTCACCAATCTCTTGTAAAAATGACACTCTATGATCTCATTCAAACATCTGAATCTCATCAACAAGCTCTAATTGAGATCCTCCAAGGGATAGAGGTCCTACCTAATGAAACCCTACCCGTCGCCTCCATCTTAACACCCAACCATGTTGCTTCTCTCACCAAACAACCTACCTCCACAACCACCTTTGTCCCTATACAACAAGCCGTTCATTGCCATTTTTTCGAAGAAGAAATTGTCATCTTTGGTGCAGAAGATCCTGACCCCACTCTTTTCATCTCGGCTTACGTCCAGGACATCCGGTACGTCATGTTATGATCGACGGGGGCACTAGCCTAAACATCATCTCTTCCAAATCCTTCCAACAGATGAATATCCCTCCTAGCTACATGTGTGCCAACCCCACCATGTTGCGTTCATTCAATGATGCTATTACTTCTACCCTAGGCACCGTGATCCTTAACATTCATGTAGGGCCATGTACCTTTCCCGAAATCTTCTATGTCCTTGAGGGAGAGTTCCAATACAACATGTTGTTAGGCCGCCCTTGGATCCGGGCTATGGGATGCGTTCCCTCCACCTTACATAGATGCATAAAATTTGAGTATGAGGGGAAGTCATACACCGTCGTAGCTGATGCTTCCCCCTTCAAAACCTGTAATATGTTATATCACCCTAATGATGTGCTTGTACTAGTCAAGGCACCCATTGATCTGACCCAACCATCTACTTCAACCACACCTCAACCATCCACCTTAGCCGCACCCACACCTTCGACTAATGAAACCACCGACGCGAATACCTCTTCCTTCCCCGCGGATAACATCCCAACCTTGGATCCCTTGATAGGTGTTTTTCAATGCCTTACGTTGGGGGAGTACCACCTATACAATGTTAGCACCTTCCATACCCCACAAGAGTATGGATAGTTACATGTACATCCTACCTACAACCGTCGTGTGGGGGAGGTGATCTCCTATGGACCACCTAATTGCTGCGCACCAACCTAATGTATGGGGGTGTCGACGCATCCTCTATCACCCCTAAACCTCCCCTTAGTGTGATTCCCTTCTAATCTGATTTTCAATATCTAACCAACCATCATTTTTCTCTCACCTTCCTGACTCACTGTGCTTGGAAAGGTTTTGGTTTCGGTCTTTATGAACAAGGCCGACATATGATCATTCCCATGACTACATGCAAACACAAAGATCATAGTGGTCTTGGATTTTCTGAACCACCTACACCGAAGAAACCTCATGCCAATTGTATCCAGGAAGACGATGAAGTCACCCCTTTTGAGCCATCCTCGCCCATTTTGCCATCTTCACCCACGGAGTCGATAGACCCAGAATCTATCCCTCCTAACTTTTTTTTTTCGTGAATGCTATCTTCCTAGGTCCTCTCACTTATCAACATGATGGTGAAGACCCATGTTATCTCTCCCTTTTGTATCCAGACATGATTGAAGAAGACTCGCCTTCGATTAATGTTGTGGAGTGCCGGATGGCGACTCCATCCTCACCTACCTTAGTGCGGACGACTTTTATATTCAACGCGCCTTACCATTTGAAACCCAAACCATGTTGAATGAGTCGACTATAGAAATCAACATCCACACGGAGGATGATCCTCACATTGTAAAGATTGGACAATCTCTCGACGCATCAGAACAAGCCACCTTCACTACCTTCCTTCGTGCCCGCAATCAAGCTTTCACTTGGTCCTACGCCGACATGCCAGGAATCGATCCTGACATTGCTGTCCATAACATCACTTTGAAACCAGACTCCAAACTAGTTAAACAGAAGCTGAGAAAAATGCATCCATGCATTGCCCTCTTAGTTAAAGAAGAGCTTCAACGACTCCTTTCTGTTTCTTTCATCTTACCTATTGACTATCCTCAATGGATTTATAATGTCATACATGTCACTAAAGCAATGGGGGACTTTGGATATGTACGGATTTCTCGGGACCTTAACCTCACTTGCCCAAAGGATGACTTCCCCCTACCTAGCATTGATCAACTTGTTGATCTCACTGCGGGCCATGAGATGCTTTCTCTCATGGATGGTTTCTCGAGATACAATCAAATTTTAGTAGCCCCAGCCGATCAACATAAAACCGCCTTCATTACCCCCTGGGGGACCTTCTGCTATCATGTCATGCCGTTTGGCCTTAAGAATGCTGGTGTGACCTATCAACGGGCTATGACTTACATTTTTCATGACATTATGCACACTATCCTTGAGGATTATGTCGATGATATTCTTGGAAAATCCAAACATCGCAGTGAACATCTCGATGTTTTAACCATTATTTTCAATCGCCTGTTACAATACTGTGTTCGTCTTCAACCAAAGAAATGTGTCTTTGGCGTCCTTTCAGGAAAACTCCTTGGCTTTATTATCTCTTTGCGTGGCATTGAGGTTGACCCAGCTAAAGTCAAAGCTATCTTAGAAATTCCCCCACCCACTAACCTAAAACAATTGCGTAGTTTACAGGGAAAACTCCAATCTATCCGGCGTTTCATCTCGTAACTCTCGGATCGATGTCAATCTTTCCATCATCTCCTTAAAAAGGACATTGTCTTTCAATGGACCGAGGAGTGCCACCAAGCCTTTGAGGCTCTTAAAGCTTATCTCTTGCAGCCACCTATGCTTATCCCACCTCAGGACGATCGCCCTTTCTACCTTTACCTTTTTGCCACCGACCATGTTGTAGGAGCCATGCTTGCACATCGTGACTCCAAGCATTGAGAGAAAGTAGTTTATTACATAAGCCGTACTCTTGTGGATTACGAGACTAGGTATACACACGTAGAAAAGTTGTGCCTAGCCCTATCATTCGTGGCCACAAAACTCCGACATTACCTCCTGAATCACAAAACTTTTGTCATCACCAATGCTGACCCCATACATTATATGTATGCCAAACCTCATCTAAACCAACGCATCACCCGATGGCTTATGCTCCTCGCCGACCTCGACCTTGAGTTTGTACACCGAAATCAGTCAAAGGAAAAACTATCACGGATCAACTCGCGGAAGCCCCTTTACCTGGGGAACAATTTACCAATTTTACTTTCCTTGATGAACTCATCGCAACCCTTTCACTTAGTGATGTGTCTTATCCGATGACCCTCTTCTTCGATGGATCTAAATCTCAACGCGATGGAGGGGCGGGCGGTGTTCTCATTCCTCTTGATGGTGAACATATGCCCCTTTCATTTAGACTCGATTTCCCCT
This sequence comes from Taxus wallichiana var. yunnanensis, assembly GCA_018340775.1. Taxonomy (NCBI): domain Eukaryota; kingdom Viridiplantae; phylum Streptophyta; class Pinopsida; order Cupressales; family Taxaceae; genus Taxus; species Taxus wallichiana. The sequence continues at coordinate 869,773,284 of CM031234.1, read as the reverse complement.
GCACTAACAATATAGTGGAATACGAGGCCCTTGTTTTGGGTCTCCACGTTGCGTTACACTTAGGTGTGAAGTCTATTAACATTTTTGGTGACTCTCAATTGGTAGTAAATCAAGTTACTGGCATCTACCAATGTAAAAATGAGGAACTTCAAAAGTAAAAATGTTACGTGGATTCACTTTTGACCTTATTTACTCATTATTCTATCCAAACCGTTCCACGCTCAACTAATAAATTTACGGATACTATGGCTTGCTTGGCCTCACAAATTCCTACCTCACCAACTGACTCTGACATATTTGTCTTGGTCTAACAACTCTTTGCCCCATCTTACTTAGTCCCGGATGTTTGTATGGTAAATAATGTATCTGCTGATTTGTAGGATACCTGGTATCACCAATTTCACGACTACCTTACAACCTTTGTTCTCCCACCTGACCTTACTAGTAATGACAAACACACTTTTCTTAAAAGTGTTTCTTATTATGTCATCATGGGGGGACTCCTATATAAACGTGGCTTCGATGGTATCCTCCTTCGATGTCTAACCGACGCCAAGTCACCCATACCATCCAACAAGTCCATGCCGAAATTTGTGGTGGGCACTTTAGTGGCCTTGCTGGTGGCCAAGTGGATCCTTCACCTAGGATATTATTGGCCTACTCTTAATAAAGACTACTGCGAATATGTTAAGTGTTGTGTTATGTGTCAACAACATGCCAACCTTCAACATACTCCTAACCACCCACTACAGGTTCGCACGAGATCTTTGGCCTTTCTCACAATGGGGTTTAGACCTTATTGGTGAGATTCACCCGCCTTCTTCACAGCGTCACCGTTGGATCATCACGGCAACCAAATATTACACTAAATGGGTGGAGGCCGTTCCACTCATTTCAACCAAAAAGAGAAAATCGTTGAGTTCATCAATCATCACATTATCTGTCATTTTGGTGTTCCTCATCGCCTGATAACAGATAATGGAAAATATTTCAAAAATAAGCTGTTATGAGCCCTTTGTGACAACTTTGGTATCAAACTTAGCTTCTCGTCACCCTCGCTATCCACAAGCAAATGGTCAAGTGAATCTTCTAACAAAACCTTAACCAAAATCCTCATGAAAGTTGTTAACGATTCTGGAAAAAACTGGCATGATCACATCCCCTTTTCCCTTTGGGCTTATTGTACCAACATTCATACTTCCACTAATGCCACACCATTCTCTTTGGTGTATGGTACTGAGGCTGTCTTGCCTCTCGAAATACAAATCCCTTCCCTCAAAATATCTCTCCAGGATATTCTCACCAATGATGACTTCCGCCAAGAGCGGTTAGCCCAATTGGAGCTTCTTGACGAGCGTCGTCTTACAACTCTTGACCACCTTCAAATTTATCAAAAGTGCATCAAGCGTGCTTATGATAAGAAAATTCATGAGCGTACCTTTAAGATTGGTGATCTTGTCCTCAAAGAGAATCAACATGTAACCAAACTAGAAAAGAGCAAACGTGGAAAATTTGCTCCTAATTGGATTGGGCCTTACATTATCACTCACACTTATGGATTAGGTACTTATCATTTAGCTTCACTTAATGGTAAACCTGAGCCTGAACCCCTTAATGCCTTGCATCTCCGACCATTCTACTATTGAATTTAGTGTTACATCACTTCTTATCTACCTTGCGCTTGTCCCTTGAGCTCATTTACCACCTCATACACCTTGTTTCGTGCATTTCAAGGTCGAATCAAACTCACGTGGTTTGATCATCACCTTCTCTTAAAGATTCCTTCCCCTTTTTAGTCTGGTCCATGACTTAAAAGTATCAAAATAACAAGTTATCAATTATACAATTCTAGGATATTCTTGTGTCAAACTTCCTGCAAAACTAGACGCTTCATGCCAAACGGACATCTAGACCTCTAAGCTATAAACTAGATCGCTCCTCGAAGGACAATTATGTGCAAAGCCGCATCTGCTACTATAAGTAGATCAAGCTCCCTTAAAGGACAGCTATACAAAGTCAGCCTCTATTAGAAGCTTCTCGCATTAATAAACTTCGTGAAGACCTCAAGAACAACAAAATGCATATCCCATATAGACTTCCCGCATCGATCACCTATATCCGTAAAAATAAAAGTAGTATTCAAAAGCACTTTTGCGTCATGGACTTATCTATTTAGGTTTAGTTCTCTTTCATCGAAATATTCACCTTATAACAAGTTCTCTACGCCCCAACTATACCATCCACCTCACCTCACCATTCTTCAAAACAACAAAACTCAAGGGACGTGACATATATCTGATATATTGTGATTATACAACTCTTTTCACCTATCAACTTCTACTTTATGCACGGTACCTAGGGATTCAAGCTCATCCTATGATAATACGTGGTTTGTTTAGCTCTTTCCAACTATGGGACACTTTTGGCTCTTTTACTCCGAATTTAGGACTATGTGTTGACCTTAATCGGGACACGGTTTCCTATGCTTGGGTAAGCTAACCTCGCTTCACCTATACCCACACCAACACCAACAACATTACCCTACCAACATCAAACTTTTACCAACCAACAAATTGCGTAACCACAACCTAATTGCTCGAATTCACCTCTCCCTCGTCCTAAGAGAGAACTACATCGGTTTGAGGCCCTCCTTGCTTTGTGCAATGGGCTATGTAGGCGGCACTTAGGAGACATGGAGTCTCCCAAGGTTAGCTCGACCATCCCCTACCATAACCTATTATGTGTTGTGTTTTCCTTACAAATACAAATATTTTCGCGTATTTATATTGATAACACTCACCTTTGTCCTTTATCAATCCAAACATTCAAAACACAAACATTCTTATTATTATCATAACTCAAATCAACATACATATTCAGTTTTATTTAGATGTTAAACAAATACATCTTCTCTATTATCGATGCGCAGGTCGAGTCCTTATTTATTCTTCTACCCCTATGTATGAAACTCACTTAGGCCCCCGCACCTCATCCCGAACCAGGTAGCGATGGTGATCGTCGACGCCGCTCACCTGGCCTCTCCATCCTCAAAGGTACCACTACTATTGGTTCCTCCCACTGATCCACCAATCTCTATTTTTCACCACATCGCCTACCCCCAGCTTTGCTAAATAGCCTTATTTTGAATTCATCGGCCCGACCTAAGGCCGCAACCAATCAATTGGCCCGACCCAAGGCCGCAACTCACCAATTAGCCCGACCCAAGGCCACAACCAACCAATCGGCCCAACCCAAGGCCGCAACCAATCAATTGGCCCAACCCAAGGCCGCAACCAATCAATCGCTCCACCCCAAGGCCGCAACTCACCAATCGACCCGCCCCAAGGCCGTAACCAACCAATCGACCACCCAAGGCCACAACCAATCAATCACTGACCCAAGGCTATAACCAACCAATCGGCCCACCCAAGGCCGCAACTAATCAATCGCCCGACCCAAGGTCGTAACCAACCAATCGGCCCGACCCAAGGCGCGCAACCAACCAATCGGTCCGACTCTAAGGCCACAACCAATCAATTGCCTCGACCCAAGGCCGCAACCAACCAATCGGCCTCGACCGAGGCGCAACCAACCAATCGGCCCGACCTAAGGCCACACCCAATCAATCGGCCTGACCCAAGGACGCACCAATTAAGTACCTCGACCGAGGCCCATAAATTACGATTCTATCCACCCATCATGTAGTTGTTTGTTCAATCGAGCTCACCTGTTCATGTTTTAGCATGACTAGGATACTTGAATTGATCAGCCAACCAGCTTTGCCTAGACCGAGACCGTGACGTTTATCTCAACCAAACCAACCATTTGGTACTGCCGAACATGCCTAAACGTTCTAGTACCTTACCCATTATATCCCCTGAGCTACTTCCTATGCCTTGGATACCAGGATTATATCAACCTTGTTTGGATAAACTATTGACCTTTGCCTATGAATTGCTTGTTTGCTCTTCAAATTGTGTACCCTAGTCACACTACTACATTTCAACATGTGTCTGCTTCCTTGAACTTACCCCACCATCTTAACATCATCTCATCATCATTCACCCTTTATCAACCCTATCCCTGATTTCACGTCACCTCAATCTGTGATAGATTTGAGGGGGATTACCTATACCCTTAACTGGGGCAACCACTTCTTATTATTGTCAGTGTAGCTTTACAAGACAAGCTACACGACAACAAGGGGAAAATGTAGACACCAAATTTGGGTCTTACGACGCCCTGTGCCCCGCATCTCGTCTCGCAACCTAACCCTACCTCACCACCTAAACCTTACACACTTAATTATTTATTAATTACCTTATAATTAATAAATCCACATTTCCAACCTTGCCGCCTCACCTCGCCACCTCACCATGACCTAGCCCTAACCCTAAACTAACCTAATTAAGACCTATAACTTGGTCCAGACTCCACACCTATGACTCATCACCCTCACTTGCAACGAACCTAATAATGACTTGACCAAGCCCACAAATCCGCCGACATCGGTCTCTACTCGACCGGCGTCGGTTAGGTAACCGCCATCGGTTCCTTGTAAATGACCTCCCCCAACCAAAACCAAAGGATCAAAATTCATTTGCAAGGATCGAAATTCATTTGCAAGAGAGAGACAAGTGAGAAAGAGAGAAGAGGTTGCAGAGAGGAGTATTGAGCCCAAGACTATAACTGAGCAACTAGATCACTGTCACACTCATCCAAACATTGGGAGAGTCAGAGGATAGCTTCATCAGCTCACTTCCAATTGCCGGATCATCCCAACTGAGCCTTTCCTTCGCCACTGCATTCCTTGACTCGCATCCGCATCGAAACTAGTAAGTAGTCTCTTTTATTACCTTATATGCTTCTAGACACTACTTTGTGAACTTTTGATTCATAGTGATTATAAGCTCACTCCTGGATCTACCACCCAGCAGCACCCTGCACCTAACCTCCATTCATCCATCTCTATATTGCCCCAAAGATAGATTTCTCACTCTCTGAGTCTTCTCTATCACCCTACTACTCCCCTCAACCATCTACCAACCTTCTAAACCCCATAACCACCTTACAACCAACCTCCATTTAAAATCCCCTAAATCACTGCCCCTATCGATATTGGTTATCAGTGACGATGGAAAAGTGACAAGCAAGCGTGGGAATCTACAAGTGACTCTTCCTCGCACCCGACCTCCCGAGGTCATGCCGAGACAGCCGGTGGGGATGGAATATGTGTGAGATATAGACAAACTAGTTAGGAAATCTAATGTCTTCAATGCGCACTAACGGAACTTGCGAATCTAAAGCAAAGAGAGCCCTCCTAACTTGGGCTGGTGTGATAGATCGGTCAGCAAGGATGACTGCTCAAAGGCTCCAATCAATATCGAGCTCTGGCGTGATTCGATCTATAGGTTGTGGAATATGTATTCCCTGGGCTCTCTAGGTCCCGTGATTGTCATACAAAAGTAACAAAGTAAATTAACTGTAACAAAATGAAATTTAACTATGTGAAGTGTATCTATAGCATATATGTTTTCTCTATCTTTTTGTGTTTTTCTGATGAACTTCATGAATTTAAGAAAACAACTATTTAAAATATCCGTAAAGACAACTAAAATAATAATTTAAAACAAACAAGATAACCGAGTGTAGCTATTTGTCTGTGCAATTTGTAGATCTATTCTAAACAATAAAATAGCTCATCTAATCTATTTGCAAGATTCTCAATCCTACCTCAGAAGTGAGGAGTGAATCATAGTTTCTCAGAAACTATCAATCCCCATAGCTTCCTTGGCAATATCGAGAATAGAATTTACTTGAAATAAAGAAATTAACTACTCTATTTGATATGATTCTAACTAGAACTTTGAAAGCTAGAACTTGGATTCTGCAGAAATGGTGGCAAATCCAATGGTGTGTGTGATCTTGTCCCCTCAGTATGATCTCCTCGTTCTTTCGTATTCACATGGATCCGTAAAAGTGTGTAATACTAGCATCAACAGAAGTAGATATTGGGATAAAGGCAGCTCAGAATACACACCGAATACAATGCGAGTAGGAGAGGGATAGCGCAAGAGTACAGAGCTTGGCTTATGCAATTCCTAGCGGGATCTATTGCGAGTCATGCAACATAAAGCATCCAGAACCTGAAACTATCATGTTTGAGGAGCAAAACCTGCAACTTTAATGGCTTCCTAAGCTATTCTACTCCAATGGATTGGATGAAATAACAACACTACTTGCACAAGATGGATATGTGGCTTACCAACAGTAAAACAATGCTAACTAAGCATGTAACAAACTAAACTATGAATCCTAAGCAAAATAAAAGACTGAATTACTGAAAATGAGAAGATGAGAAGTGAATGAGGGGCCATTTGCTTGAGCACAAGCCATCTATTTATAGCATTTGCATTTACCCAAGGTAAAAGCCAAATAGAACTCTTAAACTATAAACAATGGCAAAACACTATTCCAGGGAACCAGAATCATAAATGCAAGCTTATGGCGGTGAAAGAAAGCTGGTAAAACGTTGAATTTACGTGAGTCGTGTTAAAAGAGCTTTCTGGAAAATGCGTAAAGGACCGCCGCCCGAGCAGGGTGGCGGTTACAGACCGCCACGCTATTCGGGCGGCGCTTTGTCACTGAAGAGAAAAAGGCTAAGAAAAGAGGGGAAAAGGAAAAATAAAGCACGCGGGGGCTAAGTGGGGCATATGGGATGTTAACGCACATTTGGAGAGCTTTTCTGGATTCCGAACACCTTGCGAGGAGACCTGTATCATCATTTGGGCACGTGTCATGTTGTTCTCGGGCAAGATAGTACTTACAATTTTGGGTACGCATATATTGCCCCTCGAGAAGCATTTTAGCCATGAAGAGGCGTAAACGGTGGGTCCGAGTATGGTGGTCCTTAAATGGGAAGTTAGAAGTTATACCGATACATCCGTGTGTTGAAATGACGCCATCCAAAATTCCCATTACTCGCAAAATAAAAAGAGAACTCAAGTGCGAGATAGACACAATAGTTTGAAAAATAAACACTAAAATAACAGAAATGAGAACGTACCATTTGTGTGGGGATAGGAACTTACCTCCATCAGTGCTCCAAACCTGTGAAAAGTCATTTTAAAATGAATCAGAGTGCTATATATATGAAAGTGGGCCCATTTTCCTATTCATTTGCGCGAGTCGATTTGATTGATTTTGAGCTCTGGGACCCATGGTGACGGTTTCTTGCGTGAGTAGAGTCAAAACGTCTGTGACGAGATAGCGATCATGCCTCCACGTGCGGCACATCGACCCGTGAGATCACAGGTTAGTTTTCTTCAGTTTCTCCTTTTTATCACCTTAAATTTGAAATGCTAAATACTTTGTCATGGGGGGGTAATTTTTGAAAATGTCAGTGTTGAAAGGTCCACCTAGGGGGGGCGCCTACTGGGTAGGCTTTGTTTTTAGGTAAAATGGTCATTTTTTATGTTTTTTAGGCTTTTTAAATTTAAAAACCCGCATGGGTTTTCGGACCACGACCGCCACTTTGCCTGGCGGCGGTTACATGATCATCGCCTGTTCTGTGGTGGCGGTTACACGACCACCGCCCTTAAGGCGGTGGTTACAAAACCGCCTGCTTAGGGTGGTGGTTTTGCACAGAATGCAAAAGGAACCTCTTTTTGAGATTGTGTTTGTATTTTTAGCATTTCTACGTGCTTTCATGATTTTTCTAGTATTACTTGGATGCTAACTTGCTTTGTTTTGTGTGTTTTTGGGTGTATGCAGGCGAGGGAGGAGTATATCCGGTGGAGTAGAGAGAGGGAGTGTGATTGGCTCCCAGGGGTTCTAGATGCCCTCTCACAGGATGAGGAGGACACTCTTCGGCACGGCCGGGATACTACAGATTTCATGCGTGCCCCACTTTGTAGACACCAAATTTGTGTCTTATGACCCCCGTGCCCCGCATCTTATTTCGCAACCTAGCCTCATCACCTAAACCTTACACAATTATTTATCAATTACCTTATAATTAATAAATCCACATCTCCAAACCTGCCACCTCATTTCGCCACCTCATCATGACCTAGTCCTAACCCTAAACTAACCTAATTAAGACCTATAACTTGGTCTACATCCACACCCATGACTAATGACTCCTCACCTGCACCTAAAAGCAACCTCATAATGACATGACCAAGCCCACAACTAATCCCTCAGAGGAAAGGAGGGAAAGTTGGCTATTTTACTAAAAATAGCCCACTTTGACTTAACCGACATCGTTCCTACTCGACCGCCGTCGGTTACGTAACCACCATCGGTTCCCTGTAAATGACCTCCCCCAACCAAAAACAAGGCGTTGGATTTTCATGGATCAAAATCAGAAGTCATTGAAAGAATCAGGATTTCACTTGGCCGAGCAGAGACAAGTGAAGAAAAGAGAGGAGTTTGCAGAGAAGGACATTAAGCCCAAGACTGCAACTGAGTAACCAGAGCCTAGTGACACTCATCCAAGCATTGGGAGAGAAGATAGCTCATCTTGGATTGTCAGATCATCCTACCTGAACCCTACCTTCGTCATCACAGTCCTTGAACCCGCATCTTCATCAGAACTAGTAAGTACCTGTCTTGTACATTCTTTTTAATAATATTTTTAGACTTCAATCACGGAATTACAAGTCTACTCCCGCATCCACTACCCGGTAACACTCTCCATCTAACTTTCATTCCTCTACCCCTACATTGCCCCAAGAATAGCCCCCATACTCTCCGAGTCTTCTCCATCACCTCATTACCTATCCCCAGTCACTTACTAGCCTTATAAACACCATAGCTATCTTATAGCCATCTGATAGCCAACCTTCACCAAAGCCCCTAAATCACTGCCCCTACCGATATTGGTTATCAGCAACCGGTACCGGTGATAGTGACCGGCATCGGTCACTGTGATTCAAAACCAAGACCAACCTTTTCTCTATTATTCTAACAAGGTAAATAAATTGTAATTGGACAATAGCTTATTTGTTAGAATTTGTGTTAATTCATATTAGTAGGGGAACTGACCACCTTCAAAAGGAAGTCTCATACTTCCCGGGCCCAAGGCGCTTCCTCACTTATTATCTAATTAGAATCGGTGGTCTTGTATTCTTATTTGCAGGTAGTCCTTCCCAGACAAAAAGGAGTTCTTCGCAATCAATCTAATCTCTATCTACGATGCGCGCACACCCTCTCAACATTCAACACGTATTCCTCCTAGCCTTAACCCTTATCTATTTCTCAAAGAAATGAAAGGATAGAAGCAACTCTATTATAGAACAGAAGCATTTATGTGCGAAACATTTTGGCACGACGGTGGGACCCATTCTGGTTTCTTTCATTTCTCTTTTGCTTTCATATAGGGAGCATACTTGCTATTTTCTTCTTCTAAATATTCATAAGATATTTTGTTATCTGTGGTAAAAGAATTTGTCTTGCTTTCACATCTTTGCATTAGTGAAAGTCATCTTCTTTGCTTCATCGAATATCATTTTTGATTTGGGTTTAAAACACTTGCATCACATTCTTGCTTGCTGTTTTCAATTCTAGTGAACATAGATTAAGTAATGTGTCGTACACGTGGGGTGATATCCACAGATTGACAAGAAATTAATCTTACTTTCACCGCACAACACATACCGAATCACATCATAATTAACACAACAACTCAAAACATCCCCCTTTTCTGTGGTATTCCTTCACCCGATTGAGGTAACCTTATAAGCCAAAACAAACTTGACATTTCCCCTAAGTCTTCTATTTAGGATTGACATCATCTTGCATTTAAGGCATAAGCCCAAAGTGATTAAAACTAATCCTAGGGTTAGTCTGTTAATTTGCTTGTGCATCTTGCTTGTTTGTGGTTCTGTTTTTCTGTCATACACTGCTTGTTTTACGTGATCACTTCATAACAACTTGAGAGGTATAATAAGCAATATTAACCCCAAATCAACAACTTCCTATAGATTCTTACACCAGTCCTATTCTACCGACATCGGTTAACCTACCGACGCCGGCTATAGTATAACCGACATCGGTTACTAGACCGATATCGATTCTATCGTCTTTCACAGTTCCCAAAACCAGCAACCCACCAATTCCAACATTTTGTTGCTGCTTCTATTCCTGATAGATTACATCCTGCTTGTGTACTTTTGTCCATGGTTGTTATCACTCAGAAACAAGCTACAACCATGGTTTCACATGCATGCTTCGTGCCTTTTCCTGAATCACCCCCTTCACATCCTGTGGGGAATCCTATGGACACCAGCGAGGTTCCCAAAATCCCGGTAGGAGATAAGGAATTTGTGAAATTTTTAGACGCTAATCCTAGTGTTGTACAATACTATTTGTCTCATGCCCCTGACCATACACCCGATGGTCAACTCCTTATTGGCATGCCTATTAGTATAGCTGCTCATTTAGCTCCTTCTCCACCTGATAACTCCGCTTTGCCTTCTGCATCCTTAGCCCCGTCTCCAAACTCAGTGGTTTCGGGGTTCATACAATGACATTGGCTTTCCTTTGGTTAATCTAGGGCCCAACATATCATTACCACCAACTACTCCTACCTCGTCTTTCTCGAGACTACTCCTTTCATAACTTGCTCTCTCGCCACCTATCCACACAAGCTTCCTTCTCAAGCTCCGCCTACCTTTTCATTTCCACACACATACCCTGACTTCAACATCTTATATAGGACATCCCTATTCAGGTCACCTCAACATATTCATCCTCAATACCTTATCAACATTCAACCCCACCATTGTCAATGGTGGCCCTTGCCCAATCCTCCTCCATTTACTTGCAAATCGCACCATCATCTCATCCAACTACCGATTTAATCAAACAAATGATGGACAAGATGCAAAATCTGAGGCTTCGCTTCAGGAAGTTGTAGCGCCACGACATACGAGCAAGTTTGTCGGGAACCTATCCACCCTTATGTCCCCCTTCATTCATATCCTCCTCAATGGGAATTACCAAAATTTACTCGCTTTTAATAGTAAGGAGGATCCTCAACAACACTCTCGATCATTTAGACATGCCTGCTATCTAATTGCTCATGACGATGCCTTACTACTCCGCACCTTTCCCATGTCCTTATCAGACCCGCCTTGAGTGGTACAAGTGCTTTAACCCAAAGACTCAATCTTCTCTTTTAACCAATTAGCCCAATCTTTCTTGGATCATTTCTCCATTAACATTGCCAAGAAAGTATCTATCACCGACCTCTATGCTATCCGACAATTTGAAGACGAATCTATCGCAGATTTCGTTGGATGATGGTGGGGCCTTATCAACCAACTTACGTATGCCTTACCTCAGGCCGAACTTATCGAACTCTTTACGTGGGCTTGCGCTAAGCAAATTTCTCCTGCCTCCAAATTCAAACTTTCCGTACATTCGATGAGGCCTTTACTATGGCTCGAAAACTAGAGATTCAAGCCTTAGAGGAAGATAAATTGCGGTTGCGTAACAAAAACCCCAATTTCTGAACCCAAGACTCCACCAACAAACCTAACACCACCAATCCTCACACATCGACTACTTCGAAATCAAAAGGAGTCAGCTGTACACGTGGTGATGGTCAAATCCCAACCACCGTCTAATACCCCACCAAAAACCACCTATAAGTATAAAGCTGAGCCCATCAATTACACTCCCTAGGAGAAACTTATGGTTTGATATTGGAAAAATTGCTTAAAGCAGGAGTTATTACCTTACCTCCTATTAAACCTCACTCCGGGTTTGATTCCACCCGTCTATACCTTCTTGGTACAAAGAAAATGACTTCAGAACTTCCATCGCGTGAAGGGACACAAATATGAAAATTGCAAGATGTTGAAAAACATAGTGCATGTAACATCCTCATTTTAGACAATAGAACAAGTCAATTTCTTTTTTTTTGAATGCTTCCTAGTTCTAAATACAAAATTTAGAACTCACAAATCAAATAACCATTCATATAACAGAGATAACCATATGTAGTGTAAGGACTCGAGTACCTCCGATCTATTCATTCCATGACTCAGTAATCTACCGATCTATTCATGAGTAATAAGAGTTGGCGTTATTATTTAACACATCACTCTTGCGGTTCTCTTCCCTATTCTGGGATTCAGAATGCTCTATCCAAGGAACCTAACTGAATAACTGTTACCATTATTCATCGGCATCTCATCCCTTAGACCAGGTGACTCAGGACAACGCAATCAGCAGCTTGTGATACTTTGGCCAAAGATTTGAAACATACTGCTTATGTCTCGTATTCCTTAACGACATACTCATCAATCTGGAATATGTCCTTCACCCCATTCTTATGTTATGTAGAATGTCTTATACCGACTTCTGTCAGTCCCTATTATCCCAAGTTAATCACTGGGAACGGATTAGTAAGGTGACCACGTTATATGGATGCTCCCGGGACTAGGGATAAGATGACATCTTTGGGTCAATCCTAATTAAACCAAAGGTGTCATGATACCCCAGAGTCTCCTAGGCAGCCATATAATGTGACCCCATACCTAATCGGTCCCAAAGTAACTTGACGAGTTAAAGGTGTAAATCTTGACGATCAATGCAAAGGGTGTCGTCATAAGTCACTGCGTTGTGGTATCTTCAAGAAGATCCTAATCTTCTCGAAGGTACAACCCTGCAGTTGTCTTATGCCGTCAACCTTTAAATCCGCCTCGAAAAGATCTACGTATTAATAAGCATTACGCACATAGAGTTAAATTATATTAAAAGACGTTCCCCTAAGGTTAGCCTTTCCCGATCCTTGGATTCTTCTTCCTAGGATGACCTTTCTCAATAAAACCCATTACACAGAGGAGTTATTAAGGCCAAGGTCTCATCAAGGAGTTCATAGAATATACATAATTCTAAAACAACGGAATTGGACAATATCTCATAAACTTCACATGAGATTGCCATCTGAACCCCATTAGGTTTATATCAGTTCTCATAACTGAATTTATATCATACTTATTAGTATCAAATATAAATGATTCAGAATCCAATTAAATGTTGTCCTGTCATAATCAGGACTAGGGATTAATAATTTAATTCAGTTTGTTTAGCGTTCTGCTTAGGTATATTTTAACCCTATCTTCCAAAAGGACAGTTACCTAAATTTCCATTTAGCTTCTGATAGAACATACTGGAACTGCTAAACAATCATAAGAATTCAATCACATATTCTTGTAAAGCTTGCATTGATAATCACCAAAGTCTCCAAATTATATAATAATAACAATGCTCTTTAGATCATTTGAACCGAAGAAGGTCAAACTATCAAGATAAGAATACAAACACATAAGTAACAATATCAATTTCCATTCCTTTCAGAACTAATCAAATACATTTTATGCATTCAACATACTTGATACAATACCCAACGGAAGAAGAACATCTTTCCTCTTATAGTACATTTAAAGAAATTCAAATTGCAATTCTACTTAAAATCAAATCTAAACAATCTGATCATCCTATCGATCTGCATGCTTTTACCACTTACGGCAACCATCTGCAAAAATAGTCAACATGGGTCGGTTCGATGAACCGAGCATGATAAGCACTAGCTCTTAAAACAATTGCAATCCACCAACTATTTTCATTAAACAACATGTTTAAATGAGATCAATTCACCAAACAAGTATACATATTTCGGACTATGCTTTGATGTAATACAAAAATGACTACATACGCGTAACTCTATTATTATTACATAATAGTCCTAAATACTTCCCAAATATTTCATCACAATATTAGAAATCAAGAAGAACGAAAGTATCTAAATCAATTATCCATCTAAATTCCTAAAACAAAGAAACTTGAATGATCATTTCATTCAACAGTAAAAGGAATATCATTACAAATCATGATTCCATAAAAAGGATCAAAACAGTTCCTAACGGTTAGATAAAAATATCAACATATATTTTCATAACAGAAGAGAAAGAAAGCAAGTCATTCATATTTCCTTCATCACGTTCGTGGATGTACCATCTCCTTAAATGGAAAACATTCACCTTACATGCATACGAATAAGTCGACGAGCCACAAGAAGAATCACTATTTTGTTAACATCAAATATAACAAAACTTCTGTACAGTAGCTATCACGCCAACAGTGATGACTATCTACCAAACAGACTCCACATGACCTTCACATGAAACAACAAACAAGAAGATATTCCCCACATCGCCTGTCGAGGAGCAGTCGACGGCTCAAAGTTCAGTCAAGCTCAAGGCAGGATAGTCATGCAACAGAATACGTAAACACGGTTACAATCCCATACATCAACCTACAGTCCCCTTCTAGTCCATAATAAACACTACAAGGCTTTCGGACCTAAGGTCAAAATCAAGGAGCTTCAATTTTATCGCAGTCAATAAAAGACTCTTTGACATTAAGTAAATTGATGTTTCACTAAGACTTATGCAGAGATAATCATACAAAATCCCCTTAACATGCACAGCCTCATCAAACTGGGATAAACAGAAAAGAAACATAATATTCTGTATTCACATCTGAACGTGTTCAGAGTTTGAAGTAAGGTATTCACGACTCACTAAATAAAAAGCCAAATTACATAATGTCAAACTGTTTAAAGAAGTCCAACAAGCCAAAAACATTACATGTTCAAAATCAGGCTTATACAGAAGCAGTGACACTGATTACTTATCAAAGATTTAAAACTAAATCCGTATATCAGTATTCACGAATAAGCTTCTACAGAAAACGAAATACAAGATAAATACAAGTTAAAGATTCCAATCATGCCAACAATGGTCGATATTCACAATCAGGTAAGCAAATCTAAATACTGATTTCAAAACAAGGAATCCGACTGAACCCTTATATCAATATTCACTCAAGCTTACATAGTGGAACATAATAAGTACCCAACTGAGTCTGAACCACAATTCCTTGTAAAACGAAGGTATTCGTTACAAAATAATAGAAGTCGCATTACCTGTTACTCCTTTAAGACTAAGGCAAAACAAATTACCAAGATTCCAATATATATAGTTTCCACAGTGGTCCCAAAATATACGAATCATTCAAAGGACTCTACAGAGTCATTTCGATTACAACAAACATAAATATATACATATTGCATACTGTCAACGGGTTGAAACCCATAACCACAACGCAAGGAAAAACAACCTCAACAGGGTCGCGATGAGATACAATAACACAACAAGTTATTTATTAACAAATAACTTTAAAAGACAAAATGAAACCCAACAAGAATCAATAACCACCACTAATAGTAACCACGACAGAGCTAACAAAAAGTTCAATAAAACCGAACAATCAAACAACTGTCCATCTGTATTCCCTCCAACGAGTATCAAAAACAAGCATCGATGACAAGTATAAATCAACAAGCATCACAGTAGCCTGTACACATCACGAGAACAATTCATGGGTTCTCACAGAGCAGGTCTAGCATACATTCATTTCATATATTTTGCAAACTTAAAGCCGGAATGCAAAACACAAGGAAATATAGCCACAGTTCGAGATACAATAAACACCCATCAAGGGTTAAATTGAAAAACCGAACCAGTATGAAGATACAGTGCCAAAAATCACACAAGATTACCATAGAAACCAACCAATTCCAAAAATCATCTGAACAGAGTTGTTCTAATGAAATCACTTGAAAGACAGCAAGATTTTTAAAGGTTAGGGCCTAACATGCCTGGATATTTGCTTAAAATTTCGAAGCAGACCACTGAAAGAGCTCAAACCTTCTCCTTCTTTTCCAAGTTAGATCCACCAATAGAAATTTACTATTTCCATGACTTATATATTTTCCTTGCCGAGGAAAGAGCTAGTTACGCTCATACTTGCCATGCGACACCAAGAAGATCAGTGCGAAGAACCAAGCAGACGAAGAAAAGGAAAACCGAGCGCATGCAAAACCAAACAAACAATCAACTTTCCATTTTGCATGCTTACCCAAGAAATCCGAGCTCGAAGCCCGAGTGCATTGATTGCATTAATTCCCGCTTTCCCGCTCAAACTCCATCACACCACCGACCGCCATAGTTGGCGATAGACAAATAAAATTCCAAGACCATTTCCAATTTTGGTGACCTGCCACGTTGGCTCAAGATAGCCGTTATAAAACCTCCACCAAATTACCTGTGTTTCATACTTATCCACGCATTTAATAACATAAAACCGCGCCCATGGTTCGCACCCCTTCCATAGGTCCCCTTATTCTTTGCTCAATAGTTAGGCTAGTAACTTAGGTTAGGATTTAGGATTACACCTAGTTTAACCACTTAGCACATAGATACTAACTTAGAACATTAGCTCTTAGCCTAGGTCTAGGTTAGATTAACACTAATCTAACCCCTAGGTTAAGTTTAGTTTTAGGTTACTAACATTAATAATTCCAGTTAGGTCTAACATTTCATATACTCAGAAAAAGACCTACAACATGCATTCTCGAATAGGGTTCACTCCCATCTTGTACTGCCATTAGGCTACAGAATTATATGCAACAAAATTATTACCTGGTCCACGACCAAGACCTTCTAGATATACTTCGATATCGGGAACCATTCCATTTCACACGATCAACCTGAGTTAGACTCGGGATTGGCTTTATTCAATGAATTCAGACCTTGCAACCTGTGAAAGGTTTATAATTTTTTTTAATTCATCACGAATAACTTAAAGCACCACTTGGATCAATACCACTGATCCAAGGCTAGGTCTTAAAGATGAACAACTTCATAATTCGTTCCGAGATCAGATTAAACTCAGATGCAAAATGAAATAAATAAAAGAGTCCAATCATAATCCGACTCAACCAAAGATCTCTGCAAAGAAGATACAAGACATATCAAGCATGACTTCTCAATCAAGGAACACATCCTTTTTCACGTAAATCACATATCAACACTTGTATGCTTAGGAGGAAGTAACAACAGTTCAGGGTGTTACATGCTTCCCTCCTAAAAAGATTCATCGTCCCGATGATTACATATTCAATTAACCTTCAGGTCAACTAATTTATTAGTTCACAAATCAATGCGACTATTTTCCAACTTGAATAGTTCCAGAAATCAATGTCACAACACATTTTATTCAACCTGAATAATGTTTGCCTTCATCTGGCTTTCATAAATACTTAAAAAAATTAAGTTCATAAAAGAATGTTTTGTCAACAGATTTCATTCTGTTGAAAAAGAGAAGGAAAAGCCATTTTCATCTCTTCCAGATTTTCCCAAGTTGCACTTTCTTCGTTAAACTGGTCCCACTGGACCTTACATTGTTGTATTTCATGATTTCTTAAATGCAATTGGCGAGTTTCAAAGCACTCGTGTGGGTTTAACCACGATTATTCCTAGGTCTTGGACCCGTAAGGAATTCCAATTTAAAACATGTGACAGATCTCAAAACGTATTTCTTAAGCAAGGAAATATGGAAAACATCATGCATGCGAGATAAAGCAGGTGGTAATGCTAAACGATAAGCTACAGGATTGATTATTTCGACAATTTCGAAAGGTCCCACGAATCGAGGTGACAACTTGGTAGCCTTGCCAAAAGTTATAGAACTCTTTCTGGGTTTAACACGTAGAAAAACCTTCTCACCAAGCTCAAAACTTCTATCAACCCGCTTAAGGTCAAGCATAGCTCTTACGCCTATCCGCGCTTCCTTTAATCTTTCACGAATCGCAACTTGCTGTTCCATTTCTGTGAGAATCTCTGGTCCAATTACCACTCTATCCTCAACACTATCCCAGCTAACAGGAGTTCTGCACTTTCTTCCATAAAGTGCTTCAAATGGTGCCATTTTAAGAGATGAGTGATAAGTGTTGTTGTATGCAAACTCAACTAATGGAAGATACTCTTCCCATTTATACTATTGATCCATGCAATACATTCGCAACATGTCCTCCAACACTTTATTTACCCTTTCGGTTTGTCCATCCGTTTCCGGATGATATGCGAATCGAAGTTTAGTTTTGTTCCAAGAGTTTGTATTAAGAGTTTGCCAAAACCTTGACGTCATTCTTGGATCCCTGTCAGATATAATCAATTCTGGTACACCATGCAATCTGAAAATTTCGTGTACGAATATTTTGGCCAGCACTGGTGAATCATCCTTTAGATTTCCAGCGATGAAATGAGCTACCTTAGTCAGTTTATCTACAACTACCAGGATAACATCATGTTTATTCCTGGACATGGGTAATCCTTGTACAAAATCCATGGTTATTACTTGCCATTTGTACTGCGGTATGCTATGAGGATATAACAGTCCAGCAGGGTGCATATGTTCTGCCTTAACCCGCTGACACTCCAAACAATGGGTCACAAAATTTATGACATCCTTTTTCATACCTTTCCAAAAGTATTGTTGTTTCAGATCAGCAAGCATCTTTGTGATACCCGGGTGTCCAGAGAAAGGTGAATTATGAAATTCCACTAACAACTTCTTCCTCAAGTCGTTCAACATAGGTACATATACCCTGTTTTCATAACGCAAGATTCCTTCATTATCAAAATGAAAACCTTTATACCTTTCATCATTAGGTTCTGCAGCAAGCGCTACTTTTACCTGCAGAAAGTAATTATCAGATTCTGAGGCACTCTTTACCTCCTCCTTGAACTGAGTTCTTAATGTTATAAGAGCAGAAATGTGCCTCCTACGACTTAGAGCATCAGCTACTCTATTCTCCTTCCCTTTGATATAGCTAATATCAAAATCATACTGTGATAAAAATTCTAACCACCTTCTCTGTCTGGCATTCAGATTAGGCTGAGTAAAAATATATTTCAGCCCTAAGTGATCAGTTTTCAACTCAAAAGGTTTCCCAAGTAAGTAGTGTCTCCAGACTTGAAGTGCATGAACAATGGCAGCAAGCTCCAAATCATGAGGGGCATAGTTCAGCTCATGTATCTTGAGTTTTCTACTTTCATAAGCAATGACTTGATCATTTTGTAGCAAAACACCTCCAAGGCCTTCCCCGGAAGCATCCGTTACAACAGTAAAATTCCCATTAGGGTCTGGTACAGCTAAAATAGGTGCAGAAGTCAACTGGTCTTTCAGACTTTTGAAAGCCGCTTCACACTTGTCGTTCCATATGAATTTCTTATCCTTCTTTTGCAATGAAGTTATTGGTGCAGCTACCTTAGAAAAATCCTTTACAAATTTTCTATAATAACCAACAAGACCCATGAAGCTTCTTACTTCATGCACATTCTTTGGCGCAGGCCACTCAGTTATTGCCACTATTTTTGAAGGATCTACTGGCAATTCCTTCCTTACTTATGACATGACCCAAATAGTGAACTTCTGAATCAAAGAAAGAACATTTGGATAACTTACCATACAACTTTCTTTTTCTCAAAATTCCCAAAACTATCCTCAAATGCTCATTGTGCTCCTCAACGCTTTTAGAATAAATGAGAATATCGTCCAAGAATACAAGTACAAACTTGTCCAGATATTCTTGAAAAATATTATTCATTAAGTTCATAAAGGCTGCGGGTGCATTAGTTAATCCAAAGGGTAGAACCGTGAATTCATAATGTCCGTACCTTGTTCGGAAAGCTGTTTTATGAATGTCTTCTTCTTTAATCCTTAACTGATGATAACCAGATCAAAGATCTATCTTAGAATAAACCGCTGCTCCACGCATCTGATCAAATAGATCGTCGATCCTAGGAAGTGGATATCTGTTCTTGATTGTTGCTTTGTTCAACATCCGATAATCAATACACAGCCTTAGTGTTCCATCCTTCTTTTTCACAAATATCACAGGCGCACCCCAAGGTGAAACACTTGGTCTAATCAAACCTTTTGTCAAAAGTTCTTGCAACTGTGCCTTAAGCTCGACTAACTCTGTAGTAGTCATCCTATAAGGTGCTTTGGAAATAGGTTCAGTTCCCGGTTTGATTTCGATGGTGAAGTCAAATTCTCTCTTGGGTGGTAACCCTGGTAATTCTTCAGGAAAAACATCCCTGAAACTTTGTAACAGAGGAATTTGCTTCATGTAATCACCATCTTCTTCTGAAGATTCAGATATCTTTCTTTGCGTATAAAGAGTACATCCTTTATTCTTAGCCTTTTTAAGTTGCATATATTGTGAGCGCTTTCTAACTGAAATTTCTCGTTTCACACCTTGAATCTCTGCGGTTTCCAGCTGATCATCTAAACACTTTATGTTCTTTTCATAGCAATCTACCTTTGCTTTATGGTCAGCTAACCAATTGACACCAATGATAATGTCATACGATCCTAAAGGTGTAACATAGAGGTCAACTTCCGTGGAAAAGTTAGGTAAGTCAAGGACTGCCCCAAAAAGACACATACTCACTGTATGAACAGAGTTATTACCATACTGTACAGTCCAAGATTTATCCATTTTCCCGCTTTTCTTTTAAGTTTAGAAGCAAGTTTATTAGAAATAAAACATTCGATGGCCTGTATCAAAAGAATAGTGACAGTATGCCAAATATCTTACCCTAACTTCTATAGGTGTTACTTGCTTTTCAGACTTGCTTGTGCGCTCTTGCGAAAGATGTATCTTATCTTTGCTGATTATGATCATCCTTCTTTAAAGGGCACTTGATTTGCATAGTGGTCTTTGCCAAAATTGTAGCACCTCCTACAAGTCCCTTTTTAGGCTCGTAATTGCCTCCGGCCTTGTAATTGTCACGTTGTCCTCCATAGGGCTTCTGCCCATTGTTATAATTTTTAGCAAAATTATCCTTTACATTCCCAACAGGCTTATTTACTGCTGCTTTCTTACTTCTGTTATCTCCCGAAAACTCACTCTTGTTTCCAAACTTTTTCCATGGTCCTTTTAAGGTGCAAGAGAGGTTGAAGAAGGATTTGTAGTCTTCTTCCGCACTTCCTCTTTATGAGCGAAAATAGCCTTTAATTTCTGTTCTTGCCTTATGGCCTTTTCAACAACTCCTTCCATAGTGGTTGGACTGTGAACATCAACCTCTCCCCCTATCACGGGATTCAATCCCATGATGAATTTCCGTATTCTGAACTTCTCGTCGGTTTGATCTTTGCGGTACATACTTAAGGAGTTTTGTAAACCACTCCCGAATCGATTACCGTTAGCTTCCCTTGAGCTAAGTTCTGAAATTCCGTCATTTTCTCGATCATAGAAAAGTTGTGGCAGCCAACGTTGCCTAAAATAGCCTTTAAATTGATCCCAAGTAATATTAATCTCATCAATGTTTAGTTCAACTTTACGGCTATCCCACCACGAAGATGCTTCGTGGGAAAGGCGATAGGCTCCCAAATAACTTTGGTTTCCTCCGAGAAGTTCCTTATTGCAAAGTAATTCTCCATTTCGCGAGCAGTTCTCGGCTCCATCTCCTAATGTGGTGCCATCGTACTTAGGTGGGCTTATCCTTTTTATATCATTAGTGAGTTTTGTTGCCAACTCGCCTTTTTGTTTTCTCGGTTGGACAGTGCATTTACAAAGATTAACATCAACACCCATATTGGGGTTGTCCTCGGGAGGTGGCTGATTATTATTACCAGCTTCTTCATCCTCCTCATTTCCCACCACATGCTACTACTCAAGTACAAATAAACTATCTCTTGTGTCCAACAGGCAGCAAGGATCTCATCAAGTTTCGGGTTGTTTCCGCCCTCCTTCGGTGGAGCATTATTCGCAACGCCCCCTTGTTCTAACCATTTTCTCATTACAAGAAAATTCAGGTTTTTATCAGATTATGGACACAATAGGTCCAAGAGCTGCAACCTTCAGCTCTGATACCAAGATGTAACATCCTCATTTTAGACAATAGAACAAGTCAATTTTTTTTTTTGATAAATGCTTCCTGGTTCTAAATACAAAATTTAGAACTCACAAATCAAATAACCATTCATATAACAGATAACCATATGCAACTGTAATGACTCGGAGTACCTCCGATCTATTCATTCCATGACTCGGTAATCTACCGATCTATTCATGAGTAATAAGAGTTGGCGTTATTATTTAACACATCACTCTTGCGGTTCTCTTCCCTATTCTGGGATTCAGAATGCTCTGTCCAAGGAACCTAACTGAATAACTGTTACCATTATTCATCGACATCTCATCCCTTAGACTAGGTGACTCGGACAAAGCAATCGCAGCTTGCGATACTTTGGCCAAAGATTTGAAACATACTGCTTATGTCTCGTATTCCTTAACGGCATACTCGTCAATCTAGAATACGTCCTTCACCCCATTCTTATGTTATGTAGAATGTCTTATACCGACTTCTGTCAGTCCCTATTATCCCAAGTTAATCACTCGGGAACGGATTAGTAAGGTGACCACGTTATATGGATGCTCCCGAGGACTAGGGATAAGATGACATACTGGGTCAATCCTAATTAAACCAGTGTGTCATGATACCCCGAGTCTCCTAGGCAGCCATATAATGTGACCCCATACCTAATCGGTCCCAAAGTAACTTGTACGAGTTAAAGGTGTAAATCTTGACGATCAATGCAAAGGGTGTCGTCATAAGTCACCTGCATTGTGGTATCTTCGAGAAGATCCTAATCTTCTCGAAGGTACAACCCTGCAGTTGTCTTATGCCGTCAACCTTTAAATCCGCCTCGAAAAGATCTACGTATTAATAAGCATTACGCACATAGAGTTAAATTATATTAAAAGACGTTCCCCTAAGGTTAGCCTTTCCCGATCCCTGGATTCTTCTTCCTAGGATGACCTTTCTCAATAAAACCCATTACACAGAGGAGTTATTAAGGCCAAGGTCTCATCAAGGAGTTCATAGAATATACATAATTCTAAAACAACGGAATTGGACAATATCTCATAAACTTCACATGAGATTGCCATCTGAACCCCATTAGGTTTATATCGGTTCTCATAAGAATTTATATCATACTTATAAGTATCAAATATAAATGATTCGAATCCAATTAAATGTTGTCCTGTCATAATCAGGACTAGGGATTAATAATTTAATTCAGTTTGTTTAGCGTTCTGCTTAGGTATATTTTAACCCTATCTTCCAAAAGGACAGTTACCTAAATTTCCATTTAGCTTCTGATAGAACATACTGGAACTAGCTAAACAATCATAAGAATTCAATCACATATTCTTGTAAAGCTTGCATTAATAATCACCAAAGTCTCCAAATTATATAATAATAACAATGCTCTTTAGATCATTTGAACCAAAAGAAGGTCAAACTATCAAGATAAGAATACAAACACATAAGTAACAATATCAATTTCCATTCCTTTCTAACTAATCAAATACATTTTATGCATTCAAAGATACTTGATACAATACTCAACGGAAGAAGAACATCTTTCCTCTTATAGTACATTTAAAGAAATTCAAATTGCAATTCTACTTAAAATCAAATCTAAACAATCTGATCATCCTATCGATCTGCATGCTTTTACCACTTACGGCAACCATCTCGCAAAAATAGTCAACATGGGTCGGTTCGATGAACCGAGCATGATAAGCACTAGCTCTTAAAACAATTACAATCCACCAACTATTTTCATTAAACAACATGTTTAAATGAGATCAATTCACCAAACAAGTATACATATTTCGGACTATGCTTTGATGTAATACAAAAATGACTACATACGCGTAACTCTATTATTATTACATAATAGTCCTAAATACTTCCCAAATATTTCATCACAATATTAGAAATCAAGAAGAACGAAAGTATCCAAATCAATTATCCATCCGAATTCCTAAAACAACAAACTTGAACGAGATCATTTCATTCAACAAGAAAAAGGAATATCATTACAAATCATGATTCCATAAAAAGGATCAAAATAGCTTCCAACGGTTAGATAAAAATATCAACATATATTTTCATAACGAAGAGAAAGAAAGCAAGTCATTCATATTTCCCTTCATCACGTTCGTGGATCGTACCATCTCCTTAAATGGAAAACATTCACCTTACATGCATACGAATAAGTCGGAAGAGCCACAAGAAGAATCACTGTTTTGTTAACATCAAATATAACAAAACTTCATACGATGTAGCTATCACGCCAACAAAGTGATGACTATCTACCAAACAGACTCCACATGACCTTCACATGAAACAAAAACAAGAAGATATTCCACACATCGCTGTCCGAGGAGCGATCGACGGCTCAAAGTTCATCCAAGCTCAAGGCGGGATAGTCATGCAATGTATACGTAAACACAAGCATTCTGATCCCATACATCAACCTACGGTCCCCTTCTAGTCCATAATAAACACTACAAGGCTTTCGACCTAAGGTCAAAATCAAGGAGCTTCAATTTTATTGCAGTCGATAAAAGACTCTTTGACATTAAGTAAATTGATGTTTCACTAAGACTTATGTAGAGATAATCATACAAAATCCCCTTAACATGCACAACCTCATCAAACTGGGATAAACATAAAAGAAACATAATATTCTGTATTCACATCTGAACGTGTTCAGAGTTTGAAGTAAGGTATTCACGACTCACTAAATAAAAAGCTAAATTACATAATGTAAAACTATTTAAAGAAGTCCAACCAAGCCAAAAACATTACATGTTCAAAATCGGCTTATAAGTAAGAAGCGGTGACACGATTACTTATCAAAGATTTAAAACTAAATCCGTATATCAGTATTCACGAATAAGCTTCTACAGAAAACGAAATACAAGATAAATACAATTTAAAGATTCCAATCATGCCAACAATGGTCGATATTCACAATCGTGTAAGCAAATCTAAATACTGATTTCAAAACAAGGAATCCGATCAACCCTTATATCAATATTCACTCAAGCTTACATAGTGGAACATAATAAGTACCCAACTCGAGTTCAACCACAATTCCTTGTAAAACGAAGGTATTCGTTACAAAATAACAGTAGTCGCATTACTATGTTACTCCTTTAAGACTAAGGCAAAACAAATTACCAAGATTCCAATATATATAGTTTCCACAAAGTGGTCCCAAAATATACGAATCATTCAAAGGACTCTGACAGAGTCGCTTTCGATTACAACAAACATAAATATATACATATTATATATCACAACGGGTTGAAACCCATAACCACAACGCAAGGAAAACAACCTCAACAGGGTCGCGATGAGATACATAACACAACAAGTTATTTATTAACAAATAACTTTAAAAGACAAAAAAACCCAACAAGAATCAATAACCACCACTAATAGTAACCACGACAGAGCTAACAAAAAGTTCAATAAAACCGAACAATCAAACAACTGTCCATCTGTATTCCCTCCAACGAGTATCAAAAACAAGCATCGATGACAAGTATAAATCAACAAGCATCACAGTAGCCTGTACACATCACGAGAACAATTCATGGGTTCTCACAGAGCAGGTCTAGCATACATTCATTTCATATATTTCGCAAACTTAAAGCCGGAATGCAAAACACAAGGAAATATAGCCACAGTTCGAGATACAATAAACACCCATCAAGGGTTAAATTGAAAAACCGAACCAGTATGAAGATACAGTGCCAAAAATCACACAAGATTACCATAGAAACCAACCAATTCCAAAAATCATCTGAACAGAGTTGTTCTAATGAAATCACTTGAAAGACAGCAAGATTTTTAAAGGTTAGGGCCTAACATGCCTGGATATTTGCTTAAAATTTCGAAGCAGACCACTGAAAGAGCTCAAACCTTCTCCTTCTTTTCCAAGTTAGATCCACCAACAGAAATTTACTATTTCCATGACTTATATATTTTCCTTGCCAGAGGAAAGAGCTAGTTACGCTCATACTTGCCATGCAACACCAAGAAGACTGGTGCGAAGAACCAGTGAACAGACAGAAGGAAAACCGGAGCGCATGCAAAACCAAACAAACAATCAACTTTCCATTTTGCATGCTTCCCCAAGAAATCCGAGCTCGAAGCCCGAGTGCATTGATTGCATTAATTCCTAGTTTCCCGCTCAAACTCCACTGCCACCGACCGCCATAGTTGGCGATAGACAAATAAAATTCCAAGACCATTTCCAATTTTGGCGACCTGCCACGTCGGCTCAAGATAGCCGTTATAAAACCTCCACCAAATTACCTATCTTTCATACTTATCCACGCATTTAATAACATAGAAACTGCCGCCCATGGTTCGCACCCCTTCCATAGGTCCCCTTATTCTTTGCTCAATAGTTAGGCTAGTAACTTAGGTTAGGATTTAGGATTACACCTAGTTTAACCACTTAGCACATAGATACTAACTTAGAACATTAGCTCTTAGCCTAGGTCTAGGTTAGATTAACACTAATCTAACCCCTAGGTTAAGTTTAGTTTTAGGTTACTAACATTAATAATTCCAGTTAGGTCTAACATTTCATATACTCAGAAAAAGACCTACAACATGCATTCTCGAATAGGGTTCACTCCTGTACTGCCATTAGGCTACGAATTATATGCAAAATTATTACTCGTCCACGACCAAGACCTTCCGAGATATACTTCGATATCGGGAACCATTCTGTTAGTGCAAAATCACAAGCACCCCGGATGCAGATCAGCTTCTAGGTTGATCACTCGTGCATCTAGTATGATTGCACAACATGGAAACCTCTCTCAAGCGTGGGACTTGTGAAACCGAGAGAGGAATCTCCGAGAGAAGGTTGGTTCCTGCTCCTAAACTACCCGCCACAAGATATTCCAAAGTGTAGGCAAGCTAATCTAATCCTAAATTAACAATGCCAAGGAGACAGAGAGAGATAGATAAAGGAAAAGAACAAAAGCCTACACTAAAACGGTGATACACCGTAGAAGGAGAATGTTGGACATCTATCAAAACTCTGCTATGGGACAAAGAGAGGTGAGCAATGGGAAGGATGGACAGATGCATCACGTGCCCAAGGATAGATTTCACACGTAAAATGTCCCAAAACTCCATAAACACAGCTCCAAACCTGCAATGAACATTCAAACATGCATAAATACCTGCAATGATGAAGAGAGGCAAGAAGAGAAACAAGCAAAAATGAGCAAGGATGGACAGGATGCATCACAAAACACGCTTTTGTTGCTCCGTAAGTTTGCACTGAACATCATTTCAATAGTAAAAGGCAAAAACGCCATTACAAAGCAAGGGAGGAGGTTCGAACTCCATTTTCAACCCTAGAGAAGAAAAGAAGGGGGGCGAGGGCGAAAAAAGATGAACAACTTCTTATCTCTCTTTTAAAATGAGCCAAATCTGGCTTTATACAATACATGGGTCGAGCCCAGGAGACAGAAAACATAGGAAAACATGTAAGTAGCCCAACCATTGACCAAAACGCATTCTTCATTAAAATCGTGGTTGAGACATCACTTCTGGCCATGCTGAAGAAGAATGCGACCCATGTGCATTAAAACTGGTTGTTGAAATGTCGCTTCTGGCATTACCACGCATCAGAGCCGTTTCTCAATTTTCTCTCTCTAGACTACACCAAAATTTGAGATTGATCCTAGAATCATGCAGAGAATTTCATAAGCTTTCCGTTGATATAAAGAACGTGCAAATCCGAGCTCTGGATCGAAAGTTATGGAGGTCTGAAGTTTTAGGGCACAAAACAGGTGAAAACATGTTTTGAAATCTTTCCCGCGCTCTGCCACCTGGATGACACGTGGCACGCATTGATTGGTCACGTGATTCTCTCTCCTCTGCCTTTCGGTGGGATTTCTTTTGAAATTTCCTTGTGGGCCCCTTAAACTTGGACATGTGGCATGCATTGATTGGCCGACAGGGGCGCGGGGCAGACCTTGGCTTTTAGCTTTTCGGCCAAAACTCATGCCAAATTCTCTAACTCCTTCCCGAGCTCCGCATTCCCTGTTCCATAGGACATGTGTCCTCTTTTGATTGGCTCGGGCTGACCCCTCAAAATTCACCCTTTGACCTTTGGACTCTTTTCCTTGCGACACGTGTCGCGATTCGATTGGTTCTCGGCCCTTTCGGCACCTTTGCACCCTTCGCGTCTTTATGTCCCGGATGTCTCAAACTGCTTGGGCCAAAAACTTCCGATCCGCTTGAAATGGGCTTCCTCGTCCCTCATTTGGTCGATGATACGTGGTGTTGTTTGATTGGCCTTCACTCCTTGGTGATCTCGCATCTCACAAGCGCCCTTCGTCCCGGATGTCCCAAAGATTTAACTTTCTCTATTTCGTCCGAACCGGCCGGTTCACGTCCATTTGTCCCAAATGTCCCAGTGCTTCGTGGGACAAATTCTTCCGGTTCACCCGATCCGGCCGATTCGCGTCTTTTTGTCCCACCTGTCCCTTTGCTACTTGGGCCGCCTGCAGGCTTTTCGCCGATCTGCGCGCTTGGCGTCCCCAAATGTCCCACATTGTCCTAGGACAAGGACTTAGCCATTTTTTGTGATTTTTTCTGGCCTGAGCCTGTCTTTTGCAACTTTTTTCGCATTTTCTCAGAGCTTGCTCTTTCCTTCTTTAGTCGGGGTTAGAAAAATCGAGGGAACCCTAGAAACATGATGTTTGCTCTGAATCAATTATCTCGCCTCGACTTGAGAATTTCGATGCATGCTATCAAATTAACCCTGGGGTGAATTTTGATAACAATTCCATTTCACATGATCAACTCCGAGTTAGACTCGGGATTGGCTTTATTCAATGAATTCAGACCTTGCAACCTGTGAAAGGTTTATAATTTTTTTAATTCATCATGAATAACTTAAAGCACCACTTGGATCAATACCACTGATCCAAGGCTAGGTCTTAAAGATGAACAACTTCATAATTCGTTCCGAGATCAGATTAAACTCAGATGCAAAATGAAATAAATAAAAGAGTCCAATCATAATCCGACTCAGTCAAAGATCTGCAAAGAAGATACAGTACATATCAAGCATGACTTCTCAATCAAGGAACACATCCTTTTACACAGAAATCACATATCAACACTTGTATGCTTAGGAGGAAGTAACAACAGTTCAGGGTGTTACATGCTTCCCTCCTAAAAAGATTCATCGTCCCGATGATTACATATTCAATTAACCTTCAGGTCAACTAATTTATTAGTTCACAAATCAATGCGACTATTTTCCAACTTGAATAGTTCCAGAAATCAATGTCACAACACATTTTATTCAACCTGAATAATGTTTGCCTTCATCTGGCTTTCATAAATACTAAAAAAAATAAGTTCATAAAAGAATGTTTTGTCAATGATTTCATTCTCGATGAAAAGAGAAGGAAAAGCCATTTTCATCTCTTCCATTTTCCCAAGTTGCACTTTCTTCGTTAAACCGGTCCCACTGACCTTACATTCAGTATTTCACGATTTCTTAAATGCAATTGGCGAGTTTCCAAAGACTCGTGTGGGTTTAACCACGATTATTCCCGGTCTTGACCTGCAAGGAATTCCAATTTAAAACATGTGACAGATTCAAACGTATTTCTTAAGCAAAGAAATATGGAAAACATCATGCATGCGAGATAAAGCGGTGGTAATGCTAAACGATAAGCTACAAGATTGATTATGATTAGTCTAAAATCTATGCTTACCACCGCACACTAGGACATGATGTAGAGGGATGCAAAGCTTTGAAAGCCATTCTTCGCCAGTCACCTCTCTCAGATAGAAAGGTTAAGAAAGAAAACTTACGAAGGGAGAGATCTTTAGCTTCAATCCCCTCTCCTATACCACCTATCCCTGCCTCACCAAGATTTATCATTATTACAACCCCACCGCTTGAAGACCATGACTTATCCCTACCATCTTTCTCCTCTCGTTTTCACGAGATTAACATGATTAGTGTTGCTTTGCTCGAGGCGTAAAAACAATGGGAAAGCTAAAGAAAGCACACTGCGGCCTCTCTTTCTCCATCCACCATCCCCATCGCACCACCCCTAAAGTGGTTATTCGTGGACCTACCTACCCCGTCTCTAATGGAGTTTCCCATCGAACCATGATCAAACAGCTTCACCAATCACTTGTAAAAATGACACTGTATGATCTCATTCAGACCTCTGAATCTCATCGACAAGCTCTTGTTGAAATTCTTCAAGGGATAGAGGTCTTACCTAACGAAACCTTTCCCGTTGCCTCCATTTTAACACCTAATCACGTTGCTTCGCTCACCAAACAACCTATCTCCCCAACCACTTTTGTCTCTCGTATGCAAGAAGCCACCGCATGCCGCTGGTTTCTCAAGATGAAATTGTTGACTTTGGTGCAGAAGATCCTGACCCCGCTCTTTTCATCTCAGCTTATGTCCGGGACATTCGGGTGTGTCGTGTTATGATTGACGGGGTGCTAGCCTAAACATCATCTCTTCAAAAGCCTTCCAACAAATGAATATCCCTTCTAGCTGCATGTGTGCCAACCCCATCATGTTGCGGTCATTCAATGATGCTATTACTTCTACCTTAGGCACCGTGATCCTTAACATTTGTGTAGGGCCACGTACTTTACCCGAACTCTTCTATGTCCTTGAGGGTGAATTCCAATACAATATGTTGTTAGGCCGCCTTGATCCGGCCATGAGATGCGTTCCTCCACCTTACATGATGCATAAAATTTGAGTACGAGGGAAGTCCTACACCGTCAAAGCTGATCCTCCCCTTCAAAACCTCGCAATATGTTATATCGCCCTAATGATGTGCTTGTACTACCAAGACACCCATTCATCCAACCCAACCATCCACTTCAACCACACCTCAACCATCCACCTCAACCGCACCAACACCTTCAACCAATGAAACCACCATCGCAAATACCACTTCCTTTCCCGCAGACAACATCCCAACCTCGCACTTTTAGTAGATGTTTTTCAATGCCTTACACTGGGGAGTATCGCCTATATAATGTTAGCTCTTTCCATACTCCACAGAGGAGTATGGACATTACATGCGCATCCTACCTACGGCCGTGCGTGGGGGAGGTAATCTCCTACGGGCCACCTAATTTCTGCACCAACCTAACGTATGGGGGTGTCGATGCATCCTCTGCTACCCCCGAACCTCCCTTGGTGTGGTTCCCTTCCACTGATTTTCAATACTTGACAAATCGTCGCTTTCGCTCTCACCTTCCCGACTCGCTGTGTCTTGGAAAGGTTTTGGTTTTGGTCTTTATGAACAAGGCCGACATACAATAATTCCCGTGACTACACGCAAACACAAAGATCGTAGTGGTCTTAGATTTCCCAAACACTTACACCGGAGAAACCTCGTGTCAATTGTATCCGAGAAGATGACGAAGTCACCCTTCCGAACTATCATCACCCATTTTTCCATCATCACCCACGCAGTCGATAGAACCCGAATCTATCCCTCCTATTTTTTTAATTTTTTTTTCCATAAACGCTATCTTCCTGGGTCCTCTCACTTATCAACATGATAATGAGGACCCATCTTCTCTTCCCTTTTGTATCTAGACATGATCGAAGAGGATTCACCTTCCATTAATATTGTTGAGTGCTATGATGACGACTCCATCCTCACTTACCTTGGTGCATTTACTCTTATATTTAACGCGCCTTACCATCTAAAACTCAAACCATGTTGAATGAGTCGACTATAGAAATCAACATCCACACAGAGGAAGATCCTCACATTGTGAAGATCAAACAATCTCTAAACGCATCAAAATAAGCCGCCTTTACTACCTTTCTCCATGCCCGCAACCAAGCTTTCGCTTTGTCTCTACGCCGACATGCCAGAATTGATCCCGACATTGCTGTCCATAACATTACCTTGAAACCCGATTCCAAACCAGTTAAACAAAAACTAAGAAAACGCATCCACACATTGCCCTCTTGGTCAAAGAAGAGCTTTAATGACTCCTTTCCATTTCCTTCATCTTGCCTATCGACTATCCTCAATGGATTTCTAACATCAGTACCTATCACTAAAGCGACAGGGGACTTCATATATGTACGAATTTCCTGGGACCTTAACCTCGCTTGCCTAAAGAATGACTTCCCCCTCTTGAGTATTGATCAACTTGTTGATCTCACCGTGTGCCATGAGATGCTTTCTCTCATGGATGGCTTCTCGGGATACAATCAAATTTTGTAGCCCTTGACTTATCAACATAAAATCGCCTTCATAACTCCGTGGGGAACCTTCTCATTATCGTGTCATGCCGCTTTGGCCTCAAGAATGCTGGTGCGACCTATCAGCGAGCTATGACTTACATTTTTCATGACATTATGCACACTATCCTTGAGGATTATGTTGATGATCTTCTTGGCAAATCTAAACATCGCAGTGAACATCTCGATGTTTTAACCATTATTTTTGATCACTTGTTACAATATTGTGTTCATCTTCAACCAAAGAAATGTGTCTTTGGTGTCCTTTCAGGAAAACTTCTTGGTTTTATTGTCTCTTTGCGTGGCATCGAGGTCGATCCATCTAAAGTCAAAGCTATCCTAGAAATGCCCCCACCTACTAACCTCAAAAATTGCGTGCGTAGTTTGCAAGGTAAACTCCAATCTATCCGGCGTTTCATCTCCCAACTCTCGGATCGATGTCAACCTTTCCATCACCTCCTTAAAAAGGACATTGCCTTTCAATGGAGCGAAGAGTGCCACCAAGCCTTTGAGGCTCTCAAAGCCTATCTCTTGCAGCCACCTGTGCTTATCCCACCTCAGGATGATCACCCTTTCTACCTTTACCTTTCTGCCACCGACCATGCAAGAGGAGCCATGCTCGCACATCGTGACTCGAGCATCGCAAACAAGCCGCTTATTACATAAGTCGTACTCTTGTGGATTACGAGACTAGGTATACACATGTAGAAAAGTTGTGCCTAGCCCTTTCATTCGTGGCCACCAAACTTTGACACTACCTCCTGAATCACAAAACTTTTGTCATCACCAATGCGGACCCCATTCATTATATGTACGCCAAACCACATCTAAACCAACACATCGCCCGATGGCTTATGCTCCTCGCTAACCTTGACCTTGAATTTATACACCAGAAGTCAATCAAAGGACAAACTATCACGTAACAACTCGCGAAAGCCCCTTTACCGGGGAACAATTTACCAATTTTAATTTCCCATTTAAACTCATCGCCACTCTTTCACTCAGTGAGGAGTCGTATCCAATGACCCTCTTCTTTGATGGATCCAAATGCTAGCGCGGCGAGGAGCTGGTGTTGTTCTCATTCCTCTTGACGCTGAGCCTATGCCTCTTTCATTCCGGCTCAATTTCCCTACACTAATAATACAAATGGAATACGAGGCCCTTGTTTTGGGTCTCCGTGTTGTGTTACACTTAGGTGTCAAATCTATCAATGTTTTCGGTGACTCTCAATTGGTAGTCAATCAAGTTATGGGCATCTACCAATGTAAAATGAGGAACTTCAAAAGTACAAACATTACGTGGATTCACTTTTGACCTTATTTACTCATTATTCTATCCAAACCATTCCCGCTCCACTAACAAATTTCATGGAGACTATGGCTTGCTTAGCCTCGCAAATTCCCCGCCTCACCAACCGACTCGACATTTTCGCCTTGGTCCAACAACTCTTTGCCCCATCTTACTCAAATTTCAGCTTGTTTGTATGATAAATAATGTGTCTCTAAATTGCAGGATACCCGTATCACCAATTTCACAACTATCTTACAACCTCTATTCTCCCACCGACCTTACTAGTAACTGAAAACGTGCTTTTCTTAAAATTGTTTCTCGTTATGTCGTCATGGGGGACTCCTTTATAAAAATGGCTTTGATGGCATCCTCCTTCAATGTCTAATCAGCTCGAGGTCACCTATATCATCCGAAAAGTCCATGACAATATTTGTGGTAGAAATTTTAGTTTCCTTGTCGTGGCCAAACGAATCCTTCACATAGGTTATTATTGGCCTACTTAATAACGATCGCTACGAATATGTTAAGCATTGTGTTATGTGTCAACAACATGCCAACCTTCAACATACTCCTAGCCATCCACTACAAGTCGCATGAGATCTTTGGCCTTTCTCACAATGGGGTTTGGACCTTATTGGTGAGATTCACCCACCCTCTTCGCAACGTCACCATTGGATAATCACAACAACCGAATATTACACTAAATGGGTGGAAGCCATTCCACTCATTTGAACCAAAAAATAAAAAATCGTAGAATTCATTAACCATCACATTATCTCTGTTTTTGGCGTTCTCATCGCCCGATAATGATAATGGTAAATCTTTCAAAATAAGTTGTTACAAGACCTTTGTGACAACTTTGGTATCAAACTTAGCTTCTCATCACCTTACTATCCACAAGCAAATGGTCAAGCCGAATCTTCTAATAAAACCCTAACCAAAATCCTCATGAAAGTTGTTAATGATTTTGGAAGCAATTGGCCTGATCACATCCCCTTTTCCCTTTGGGCTTATCGGACTAGCATTCATACCTCCACTAATGCCACACCATTTTCGTTGGTATATGGTACCGAGGCATCTTGCCTCTCGAAATACAAATACCCTCCCTAAGAATATCTCTTCAGGATATTCTCACCAATGATGACTTCCGCCAAGAGTGGTTAGCCCAATTAGAGCTTCTTGACGAGCGTCGTCTTACAGCTCTTGACCACCTTCAAATCTATCAAAAACACATCAAGCGTGCTTATGATAAGCGACTTCATGAGCGTACCTTTAAGGTTGGTGATCTTGTCCTCAAAGAGAATTAACATGTAACCAAACTAGAAAAGAGCAAACGTAGAAAATTTGCTCCTAATCGGATTGGGCCCTACATTATCACTCATACTTACGATCGGCACTTATCGCTTAGCTTCGCTTAATGGTAAACCCGAGCTTGAACCCCTTAATGCCTTGCATATCCGACCATTCTACTCGTTGAATTTAGTGTTATATCACTTCTTATCTACCTCGCTCATCCTCGAGCTCGTTTACCACCTCATACACTTTGTTTTGTGCATCTCAAAATAGAATCAAGCTCACGTGGTTTGGTCATCACCTCCTCTTAAAGACGCCTTCCCTTTTTAGTCTGGTCCATGATTTAAAAGTATCAAAATAACATGTTCTCAATTATACACTTATGGGATATTCTTGAGTTAAACTTCCTACAAAACTAGATGCTTCATGCCAAATGGACATCTACCCTCTAAGTTATACATAGAATGCTCCTCGAAGGACAAATATGTGTAAAGCCACATCTCCTATTATAAATAGATCGCTCCCCGAAGGACAACTATACACAAAAGCCGCATTTGCTACTATAAATAGATCGCTCCCAAGGACAGCTATACAAAGTCACCTTTATCGAATCTTCTCCCATTGATCAGCTTTGTGAAGACCTCAAGAACAATAAAATACATATCCCATGTAGACTTCCCGCATCGATCAATCTATATCCATAACAAAATAAAAGCAAAGATTCAAAAGCACTTTTGAGTCATGGAATTGTCTATCTAGGTTTGGCTCTCTTTGTCAAAGATAATTACCTTCTAACAAATTCTTTGCACCCTAGCTTTATCACCACCTCACCTCACCATTCGTCAAAACAACAAAACTCAAGGGACGTGACGTATATCCGATATATTATGATTATACAACTCTTTTCACCTATCGACTTCTCGCCTATGCAAGGTACTTAGGGATTTAAGCTCATCCTATGTTAATATGTGGTTTGTTTAGCTCTTCTCAACTATGGGACACTTTTGCCTCTTTTGCTCGACTTCTAGGATTGTGTGTTGACCTTAATCGTAACACAATTCCCTACTACTTGGGTAAGCTAACTTTCGCTTCACCTATACCTTACCAACACCAACAACATTACCCTACCAACATCAAATTTTTTTACCAACCAACAAATTGCCTAACCACAACCAATTTTTGCCCTTATTCACTAATCTCCCTTTCTCACCACATCACCTATACCCTCCTTTGCTAAATAGCCTTTTTTGACTCCATTGGCCCAATTCAAGGCCGCACCCAACCAATCCGGGACCGACCCAAGGTCAGAACTAACCATTCGCCCGACCCAAGGCCGCAACCAACCATTTGGCCCGACCCAAGGCCGCAACCAACCATTTGGCCCGACCTAAGGCCGCACCCAACCAATTTGGCCCGACCCAAGGCCGCAACCAACCATTTGGCCTGACCCAAGGCCGCACCCAACCAATTTGGCCCGACCCAAGGCCGCATGAACCAACCATTTGGCCCGACCCAAGGCCACACTCCAACCAATTTGGCCCGACCTAAGGCCGCAACCAACCATTTGGCCCAATTCAAGGCCACACCCAACCATTTGCCCCGACCCAAGGCCACAACCAACCATTTGGCCCAACCCAAGGCCGCAACCAACCATTTGGCCCGACCCAAGGCCACACCCAACCAATTTGGCCCAACCCAAGGCCACAACCAACCATTTGGCCCGACCCAAGGCCGCCACCAACCATTTGGCCCGACCTAAGGCCGCAACCAACCATTTGGCCCGACCCAAGGCCGCAACCAACCATTTGGCCCGACCCAAGTCGCACTCCAACCAATTTGGCCCGACCCAAGGCCGCAACCAACCATTTGGCCCGACCCAAGGCCGCAACCAACCATTTGGCCCGACCCAAGGCCGCAACCAACCATTTGGCCCGACCCAAGGCCGCACCCAACCAATTTGGCTCGACCCAAGGCCGCCACCAACCATTTGGCCCGACCCAAGGCCACAACCAACCATTTAGCCCAACCCAAGGCCGCCACCAACCATTTGGCCCGACCCAAGGCCGCAACCAACCATTTGGCCCGACCTAAGGCCGCACCAATTAAATAGCTCACTCAAAACCAACAAATTACAATTTTATCCACCCATCATGTAGCCTTTTGTTCAATTGAGCTCACCTGCTCGTGTTTTAGCATGATTACGATTTGACTTGATCAATCGACCAACTTTGCCTGACTAAGACCGTGACGTTTATCTCAACCAAACCAACTATTTGGTACTACCGAACATGCCTAAACGCCTCGTACCTTACCTATTATATCCCCGGAGATACTTCATATGCCTTGATACCAGGATTATATCACCCTTGTTTGGATAAACTATCGACCTTTGCCTATGAATTGCTTGTTTGCTCTTCAAATCATGTACCATGGTCGCACTATTGCATTTCAACGTGTGTCTGCTTCCTTGGACCTACCCCACCATCTTACCA
This sequence comes from Taxus wallichiana var. yunnanensis, assembly GCA_018340775.1. Taxonomy (NCBI): domain Eukaryota; kingdom Viridiplantae; phylum Streptophyta; class Pinopsida; order Cupressales; family Taxaceae; genus Taxus; species Taxus wallichiana. The sequence continues at coordinate 869,736,121 of CM031234.1, read as the reverse complement.
TCATCTCAACACCATTTACCCTTTATCAACCCTATCCCTGATTTCACGCTACCTCAATCGGTGATAGATTTGAGGGGGATTACCTATACCCTTAACAGGAGTAACCACTTCTTATTATTGTCAGTGCAGCTTTACAAGACAAGCTACATGACAATAAGGGGCTAATGTAGACACCAAATTTGTGTCTTACGACCCCCCGTGCCCCGCATCTTATTTCGCAACCTAGCCTCATTACCTAAACCTTACACAATTATTTATTAATTACCTTATAATTAATAAATCCACATCTCCAAACCTGCCACCTCATTTCGCCACCTCATCATGACCTAGTCCTAACCCTAAACTAACCTAATTAAGACCTATAACTTGGTCTACATCGACAACCATGACTAATGACTCCTCACCCGCACCCAAAAGCAACCTCATAATGACATAACCAAGCCCACAACTAATCCTCGAGAGAAAAGGAGGGAAAGTTGGCTATTTTACTAAAAATAGCCCACTTTGACTTAACCGACATCGGTTCCTACTCGACCGCCGTCGGTTACGTAACCGCCATCGGTTCCCTGTAAATGACCTCCCCCAACCAAAAACAAGGGGTTGGATTTTCATGGATCAAAATCAAGTCATTGAAAGAATCAGATTTCACTTGGCCAAGCAGAGACAAGTGAAGAAAAGAGAGGAGTTTGCAGAGAAGGACATTAAACCCAAGATCGCAACCGAGTAACTAGAGCCCAAACACTCATCCAAGCATTGGGAGAGAAGATAGCTCATCTTGGATTGTCGATCATCCTACTCCGAACCCCGCCTTCGTCATAACAGCCTTGAACTCGCATCTTCATTAGGAACTAGTAAGTACTTGCCTTGTACGCTCTTTTAATAATATTTCTTGCACTTCTAAATCACAAGTATTACAAGTCTACCCCAAATCCACTACCCGGTAACACTCTCCATCTAACTTTCATTCCTCTACCCCTACATTGCCCCAAGAATGTAGCCCCCATACTCTCCGAGTCTTCTCCATCACCTCATTACCTATTCCCAACACTTACCACCTTTATAAACACCATAGCTATCTTACAACCATCCGATAGCCAACCTTCACCAAAGCCCCTAAATCACCGCCCTATCGATATTGGTTATCAACAACCTAAGATCGGTGATAAGTGACCGACATCGGTCACTCGATTCAAAATCAAGACCAGCCTTTTCTCTATTATTCTAACAAGGTAAATAAATTGTAATTGACAATAGCTTATTTGTTAGAATTTGTGTTAATTCATATTAGCAGGGAAATGACCACCTTCGAAAGGAAGTCTCATACTTCCCACAGGCCCAAGGCGCTTCCCTCACTTATTATCTAATTAGAATCTCGGTGGTCTTGTATTCTTATTTGTAGATAGTCCTTCCTGCATAAAAAGGAGTTCTTCGCAATTGATCCGATCTCTCTCTACGGTATGCGCACACCCTCTCAACATTCAACAGTATTCCTCCTAGCCATAACCCTTATCTGCTTTCTCAAAGAAATGAAAGGATAGAAGTAACTCTATTCCAGAACGGAAGCATTTCAGTGAAACACCCACGTTACACTATCTAGTCACATCCTTTGTGACTTGTTCTCATACTTGGGATGCATATCGTAATACCTTCCACTGCTGGGGGTCCACGGTGAGTGGACTATTACACTGAGGACGTCTATCGCATTCTAGGGTCCCAATCATTGGGAGATGACTCACCCTAGAGACAACAGCTCACGGCACAGATTGCACAAGGCCACATATATGGGAGATGCGCCATCTCCACGGGGTCAAAGAAGGGGGTGAGAGTTCGATCTATTCCTTCTTTGCCCATCCCCCTACTTCGCCAGGCCATCATGGGGATCTTTTCCTCGAGACTGATCGGGGACAAGGGAGGAGATACATTATTATACTGCTGGTCCCCATTACATGATAGAAGGGCACGGTCCGGATATATGCCCCGGAGCAGAGACATTCTTGGGACCACCTACCATGACTTATACAGGGTGGTCCGTTTACAGGGGCAGTCATTGAGCCACCCGACTCTAGTCATGAGTTGGGTCTATGAGCATTTCATCCCTTATGGCAGGGGTGTGGAGGTGGTAGATCCTGGAGCTATGAGGGAAACCAGATGGACAGACATGTCGGTGCTTAGAGCACCTCATCAGCCAGTTGCCTCCCTGACTACTGCCGACATGGAGGCCACACCATACTAGACTATGGCAGGCATATGGGGTGAGGAGGCTCTTACCTTGATCTCCTGCTCCACGACAGGGCAGCTTATTGACAGAGTGGGGCGAGTGGAGATGCACCCCTTTGGCCGAGTTCCTCAGCAATTTGGCCTACCATACATGTGTATGCTTCCCAGGGCGCGCCAAAGATATAGATCGGTCCCGAGAGGCCGAGGGGGCCTAGAGGCCGGGGTTGGATAATGGTTACTCCTGGCATTCCTATTGCAGCCAGGAGGATAGTTCGTGCTAGAGGGAGAGCCGGTGCACCTCAGGCACCTTTACTTCGATTACCGTGGGTCCCGCCACAGCAGCTATGACCCCATTGACATAGACTCCGAGTTTGAGGAGTTTACAGGGGGAGATAATGGAGGAGACCGAGGGTTGATCCTGAGTGGCACGATACCTAGGACATCATGCAGGCAGAGAGGGCCGAGCAGAGTGCAGAGAGGGTGACTTTGGTTTCAGAGGAGCCACTCTCCTAGGGCCATGGGGAGGATGAGTCTGTTGCGGGGTGTTACGTTTCTCCAGCTACAGGAGCAGCCCCTCAGTCGGTAGTGGCATCCGTGGTGGGCGCTGACCCCATAGATCCATCTTGGAGGCCTGGTGATCCGAGTAAGTTACCCTCTCTCCCTTCTAGTGTTTGTTTCTTTGTTAGGATCTCCTTAGTTGCTATCTTGTATCTTTTAATTCCTTGTTTGGTTTCTAATTTGTTTTCTCCTTTGTTTGCAGAGACCACCGATGAGTGGCGGGACTTGATCCGCAGGGTATGCACTGATACCCTGATGATCCCCATGGAGAGGACCCGCGCAGAGCTGTCCGTGGACGTTGGGGAGCCTTCAGGAGCCGGTAGACATACCGACATCTTTGCTCCAGTCTGGCATGTGGCCAGGATGGTATTGACCTTCGCACCGAGCTGGCGGTGCAGACGGTTGAGTGTCTTATGAAGAGCCATTCTCGTGGTGAGACTGTGGCTGCCCCTTGGGATCCTGAGCCCTTCGTGCATTCAGAGCGCCGGCATAGCCGGAGTCCTAGGCATGGGCGTGCACCTTCAGAGGGGTCCCATAGGGATTGAGAAGCCACTTGGCTCTCGTAGATTTTGTACTATATATTCTTTTGTATATCCCGGGATCTTTGAGCATTTTGACCATGCTTAGTGCATGATGGCATTGTATATAAACATTGATTATTTATATATATGCATTTGTTCTGGATCAAATTCTTGGCATTCATGGCTTTCTTTCTATTTCCAGTTTCCTTATGTATGCTATGATGTATGTTTATATGTTTCTTTTAGAATATATGCAATGGTGAACAAATGATGCAAGTGTTTTACTTTCCTTTTGTGTTTCATGATGCTGATATATGATGATGTAGATATAATGTGATTTTGAATCTTAGTTTCTGTAAGCAATTTTGGATACTTCATGTTTGTTTTGGCAAAGTGATGAAAACAAACCGGTATGATGAACAGATAAACCTGCCCCTACCCCCAACTCCACGCAACTAGTAAGATGCGAGGGCTTATCACCAAGAGTTGGGAAGGGCGCAAGTTATGAGGTGTAGTGAAATGATAGTGATGAAAGACAGACAAAGCTTTGGTGGAACCAAATTAGGACACCACAAGTCTACTCTACTCGAGTGACTTCATAGTTTTGGATGCAACTTGCTTTGCGGTTTATCCAGACTTAGACCCGTAGATGGCCACATAGTAGAAAAAATCTAGGTTTTTAGGATTTTAACTCTCTTGGGACTTTGAACATCTGATTCATTTGTTTTTGACTCAAAGTTTCAAAGTTTGAATTGTTTTTGTATGACTTTTTACATTTATTTGTCAAGAGGACCCCCTACACTTTGCCCCATGCTACTAGTAAGAAGCATGGGTTTATCACCGTGGGCAAAGTATAGGTGAGTAAGGGCATTCCCATCCTTTCCCAACCATACGTCACTAGTAAGAGACGCAAGCTCATCACCAAAGGTCAGGGCAAGGAAATGTATAAAATTAAAATTTTCTATTTGATCAATGTTTGACTTGTTTATTTGAGTAAAATGTCAGTATGTGTTTATTTCCAAAGAGATATACATATGGGATAGATGTGACACCATGAAGCTTCTAGAATAGACCATAGGCAAGACACCTACCCTAAGAAGAAACCAAAAGTGAGAATAAACTTGCAGATCTTGGTATGGTTACCGTTAAGACTTTGCCATGTCTAGCTTTATTTGATAAAATGATTCCGAGATAATTCGATGATATCATGAAAATGGAGAAGTATGATTAAAGTGTTTATGCCAACAACATCATGAGTTTGTAATGAATTGCTTTGAGAATAGATTCCTTAATCACCATTTGTGTATGAAACAAGCAGACAATATGATCCTAATCTATATGAAGATGCAATGTAGATATATATATATATATATATATAAGTAGTGCTAGCTACTTATACGTAAAAATGCTTGAGGTGTAGGGAATTGACTGTTTCACCAAATTCCTCACCTTCTAGCGTACATAAGAGGTATGCACTGCTCCCATAGTCCTTCATGACTCGGTATGGGCCTAACCATTTAGGCCGGAATTTCCTTCCTTCCCGGTCTTCTTGTCGATCTAGCCGTTTGTCTAGTCTTAGAACTAGATCACCTTCATATATATTGCGTTCATAGACTTTCTTATTATATTGCAAAGACATCCTAGTCGGCATAGACTTTATGCCACTGCTCAAAGATCTAACCTAGTTTCATCTAGGCTTTCTACCGGGAAAGACGTGCTTCTCTCGTAAGCGTCTTCATCCGTAATCCTTGTAATGAAATGTAGAGACTGGGTATTTCAACCTCGAGTGGGAGAACTGCCTCGCCCTGAATACTAGTGAAAAAGGAGTTGCTCCCGTTGGTGTTTTTATTGAGGTTCGGTGGGCCCATAAGGCCGGATATAACTTCAAGTGCCAATCTTGTTTGTTTTCTTTCACCGTTTTAAGGAGAATGGCTTTTAGTGTTTTATTCATCGCTTCAGCCTGTCCATTGGCTTGAGGGTAATACAAGGAAGCCGTATGATGGCTTATTTTAAATTTATTGCATAGCTCACGAACCTCTTCATTCTTAAAAGAAGTTCCATTATCGGAGATAATGATTTGTGGGATACCGTACCTACAAATGATTTGGTTTAAAATGAACTTGGTGATTACAGAACTAGGTACAGTAGTAAGAGGCATAGCCTCTACCCATTTGGTAAAATATTCGGTGGCCGTGATTATAAAATTATGGCCGTCTATGGATGAGGGAGAGAATTTCCCTATTAAATCTAGGCCCCATGTAGAAAAGGGCCATGGAGTAGTGATTGGTTACAGAGCTTGTGCCGGCATATGGATCTCATGGGAGAATTCTTGGCACTTATGACACCTGCGTACGAACTCTACTGCGTCGTGTTCTAGAGTAGGCTAGAAATAGCCCATTCGATGTATTTTATGAGCGGTGGCATGACCACCGAAGTGGCCTCCACACATTCCACTGTGGGATTCATGGAGAATCTTCTTAGATTCTTCTGTGTCGACACATCTTAGGAGCATTCCATCGAACGCTTTTCGATAGAGCACTTGCTCTATAATGATGTATTTAGCTACGATAATATGTAACCGCCTTCTTTGTTGTGGTGTAGCTCCTTCTGGATACGTATGGTCCATGATATAATTAATGATATCAGCGTACTGTGGGACACTCGTGAGATTGAGGGTCAGGTTTCGATGTAGTATACGCACTCATCTGGAAAATCTAAATCTACTAGATCACCTCCATCTAATGGGTTATCAGCTAACCAATCTGCGATGATTTTTCCTTTAACCGACTTCTGATTTACAAATGTTAATTCAAATTCCCCCATTAAGGTTATAAAATGTCTAGCCTTTTTAGACAAGGACCCTTGTGTGAGGAAAGTTCGTAAATGGTCCGTTTTTACCATGACCCTTGTTTCTTGATTTAGCATATAATGTCTTAGGCATTTGGTTGCAAAGACTATGGTGAGGCATTCTCGTTCTGCTTGGGTATAACGTGTTTCATAGTCGAGCAACATTTGGCTAATGAAATAAATCACGCGTTCTCTCTTGTCATCGTCTTCTTGAGCTAGCATGCAGGCTAGCGAGACATTGGTTGCTCGTGAATATAAAATTAACGGCAATCTAGCTTAGGTGGCATTAGTGTAGGTGGTGATAACAGGAAACGCTTAACTACATCAAAAGCTTCATTGCAGTCTTCAGTCCAATCAATGCTATAATCTTTCTTGAGCAAATTGTTGATTAGATGTATGGTGAAACTTAAGTCTGGGATGAATCTCTAGATTGCACCTAGCTTTCCGAGGAATGACCTGATTCCAGATTCATTTGAAGGTGGAACCATTTCGAGGACAACCCGAATTTTGGTTGGGTCAACATCTATCCCTTGTAACGATATGATGTAACCTAGGAGCTTCCCTCCTGTTACTCGAAAGACGCACTTTTCTAGATTTAGCGTGACTCCATACTCTATCAGCCGTGAGAGAATGATGTGGAGTATTTCCGGATGGTCACAACGCTTCTTGGCCTTAGCCAACAAGTCATCTACGTAGGATTCCACGATTTTATGAATTAAATCGTGAAATATATATGTCATAGCTCACGATATGTAGCACCAAAGATTCTTGAGACCAAATGGAATGACAACATATCGATAAGTTCCCAGGAGTTATAAACGTGGTTTTAGCTTGATCTTGTTCAAATATTTTAATTTGATTGTATCCCGAGAATCCATCCATGAGAGACAAAAGTTCAAACCTAGCTGTTGCATCAACAATGACATCAATGGATGGCAACGAGAAGTCGTATTTAGGACACGCTTTGTTAATGTCTCAGAAATCTATGCAGATGCGTATCTTTCCATTCTTCTTGAGAATGGGAACGATGTTAGACACCCATTGGGAGTAATCGACTGGCTTGATAAATCCTACTAGGAGGAGTTTTATTACCTCCTCTTTTACCATGAGAGCTTCCTTGGGTTTCATGGGTCTCGATTTTTGTTTGACTGGCTTTGCATCAGATTTAGTGACGAGGTTGTGCACCGTGATGTGGGGTGTAACCCCTATCATTTCCTTATAATTAAATGCAAATTCCTTCTGATGTTCTTTGAGGATCCGAGTGTGTATTTCTACTTCCTCTGGGGTTAACGAGGACCCTAATTTCAATATCCTTGGTTCGTCTTCCGTTCCAATGTTAATATCAATTGTTTCTTCGATCAAAGAGGTGTTACCCTCTTCAAACTCAGGTGGCACTGGAGGTAAATCCAAATCATCCCCATTTTCTACTGTGCATATGCTAGGTTCCATTTGTGAGGGAAGATTCACCATGGGATTTCCGAAGTAGGAAGACGAATGTGGGATTAAGGACAAATCTATCATATGATAGGAGAGATGTAGTGCCACATAGGTGTTTAAGTAATCCAAAGTGGCCATATCACTATCAACATGGTCTAGGATAGTAGATTTATTTCTGTTTAAAAGAGAATTTATCATTGTCTTTATCAATGGTTCATCACGAAGGGATACCATGAAACAGGTATCCTCTAACTTATTTCTTGGAGTAAAACATGATGCGGAAGTTGCTATTGAATAAGTGAGAAGATTTTCCTCTCGCAGGATTGCTTCAATTGATATGAAGTCAAATTCCTTGCTTAAATCTAATACAACTTTTTTGTAAAGCTGTAAATGCTCGGCTTTGGTTTCATATATCTCTGAGACTTGGTTTGCTACCAATTGTGAGTCTCCTAAGACTCTGATGTTATCAACACCAATTATTTTAGCTAAGATGAGGCCAAGGAGGAGGGCTTCGTACTCAGCGCCATTGTTTGTGCACTCGAAATTTAGTTTAAAGGCAAAAGGTAAGACTTTTCCTTCAAGGGAAGTGAAGATTACACCTGCCCCCGCTCCATAACGACATCTAGCTCCATCAAAATGGAGTGTCCAATATTTGACTGGGAATATGGATGCTGGGATATCTATTGTGTTTGCATATTCTACTTCCACCATACAGAGATCCTCTGTTGGAAGAGAGCCAATGCCTAGGGGATATCCTATGCCTACTGAATCGAATGGTAAGAATATTGGTAGATCATTTTCTAGCAGTTCAACGATTTTTGCAGTAGTTCTTAATGATACTGCTTCTACAGTGTTAGCCTCATCTTTAGGGGTTGGGGTTACTTTGGCTAGGCTCATAGCTTCAAGATCTATCGTAGGTACCAAATTTTCATTTGTTTTTGCGTCGGTAGGTTTATTAAGTTGATTTGTTGGGAGTTCAAACTCCGAGTGTACACCTGGTCTTTTCTTTAAATCAGCTAGGTGTACATCAAATGGTTTTGGATCACCTTTGGCCATGAATACCTTTCCTAAATGTAAAAACCTTACTTCTTGAAATAGTGTAGAAGGGATTACCTTCATGCAGTGTATCCAAGGTCGGCCGAGGATCATATTATAGTTAGTTTCTCGATCTATAATATAAAACTCACAAGATGGTTTTGGGTCATAAGGTGACCGTAATATTATAGTTCCAACCGAGGTGGCTTTAAGACTATCATAGCCCCTTAGTGTATTTCGAGTTGTGGAGCAATTGGTTTCTCCATAACCTATTTTTTGGAGGAAAGAGAAGGGGACTATGTTAATCGCTGCCCCATTGTGAACCATTACATGCTTTACATAGTTGTTATAAACCCATACTTGTAAATGTAAGGCCGGATCACCTCGGCGTGCGATCTCAAGAGATTCGTTGGCATTTTGTTTATCTTGAATATGAATTTGACATCCCTATCTCGCTCGCTTCGGAGGATGAACATCAAAGTCCACATGATTTACCCGTGTTTCGTGGTGGAGTGATGTATCTAGTGTGCCAATTGTGCATGTCCCAAATCTTGTCAAAGGGACCTTAAAAGAACTAGTTGAAACCTTGCTACAAGAGGGGGAAACTGAACCCCAATATATTTACAACACTAATAAAATCATAAAAGGGGTTAGAAGGGCCACTTTCCCAAACCCTTTGATAGAGTGGCATTTTGGATAGTCAAGTATTTAATTTGTGATGGTCAATTTGGGTTAGTGGGAAGAGAAGTCTTGAAGATGCTCATATATCTTAGATATGGAGCTACAAAACTAGAATATATAGTAAAGCTTCCAAGGTTTCTTTTTGACTCCATCTAGATGATGGACCAGAGTATTCCTAGGGTGTTGGAACAATTAGACATCATGGGTTAGTTCATTTGGTGTGCCAACACCATTTTCTTTCAAAGAAAAATGGAGAAGAAATATGGGAGAAATTTCTTAACAAGTTTAAACAAAACCCTGATATTATCAGGAGGGCAATACCAACTCCTTTTTCTCCTACAAATAATTTGGAAATTGATGCCCCTATAGAGGAAAATAAGGAAATAGGTGGGGAGAATATACCAAAAAGAAGAAGATCTGGAAGAAGGATTAAAACTATAGAACCTATTATACCTTTAAAAGAAACTCCTTCCTCTGCAGTAGCTACAAGAGAGCTAATATCTGTCTCTGATAGTGAAAATTCACCTAGGAAAGAGCAAGAAGTGAAAATCGAAGAAGCTCTAGGAGGAAACCCACTTTTGGACATTTTGAAGCTCCTCAAAGAAGAAGAATTCATAAGAGGTCTAGAGAAATTCCAGAGGAGATGAAAGAACATGACAAGTTGGAAAAAGAAGCTGCTGATATTTTGGGCAGCATGGCCATGACTCCTCCTGGACCAAGCCAAACTGAGATGGAAAAAGAAGATGAGATATTTGAGGAACACACTTTTCAAGAGTTGGGTGAATCAACAACACTATCACATGAAGAAGAAGAGTTGGCATCTTGGAGATGAAAAGGGAAATTCCCTTTGGTAGAAGAGGAATGCTCAACCCCAACAAACTTTCGTAAAAGAAGAGAAACAAAAGGTTTGATAGGCTCTATTTTTTCCAGAGAAGAACTCATTATTAGAGAAAAGGATGAGGATTTGAACTTCCTCAAACTCAAATTAGAATAGAAAGAAATTCTCATTGGGTATAGTCATTTTTACCCCTATTACAAAAGAAAGGAACCCCATGCACACTGGCCTATTTCATCACCCGGCCGGTCTTGGCACTCACCTAAGGCACACACGGGTGCTAAGTCTCTCTTTTATGTGATTTTAGTGGGAAACATCATCTATGATCCATGTTTAAGAGATTTGAAAGGAATTAAAACATACAAGCACCATAGAGCTTCAGAACGACTTCTAAATCCTTGCAATCATTTCAGACAGAAAGAGCTTAACATATTTTCTAACTTATACCAAAATAGAAAGAAGTTGTACAAGCATCCATACTTAATCATAAACATAAATGAAAAATAACTATGAGAGAGATGTATGCATCTCAATCATCAATTTTCATATTCATGTAAGTTTAACCTCATTACATTCATGGAGCCATTACGAATGTCACAAAGACGCAGACTACGCATGCATTATAACTTGACTTATGTGGCTAGGCTCTCAAAAAAAAGGTTTATACCTAAGCACAATTACCCAAACTAACGAGTTCTTGCAGTAATTCCGCATAGCTCGCCCTCTATCTATTCCTCCCTATCTTTACTTCAGAGGTGCTTGTATATATAGGCTTTCTAGACTCGCCAACTCATCCTCCAAAGTGGCCTTAGATCCGATGCCAAGTGTCCGAATGTGGTCCCGCATGCGAGTATGCTCCTCTAGGCCCGAGCTTTCTACTTTTACCATGATATGCTTCTAGAAGCTTCTACCGCAGCATGCTCTTCCAGGGCCAACTCACGTCACCAGTGTCACCTTATGTACTCCACATGTGTAGTCGGGTCATGATTTTCACATGTTCTACCCAAAATCCCAATATGGCTAAGTTCTGAACCCTTGGTTCTATCTCGCACGTGCGCCATAGGTTTCCTTAAAGCCTTCCTTAAACCCTTCCCTATGTGCTTTATCCTTGCGCACCTTTCTTCAACTAGGCCTTGCATGCCTATGTGCCTTTTTTTACTTAGCCAATATTTTAGGGGCCCAACATCACCCCACACTACACCTATTCTCCATCCGTGGGAACACTTCTCTAGTGAAGAGAAAGAATACAATAGACTTACGCCTTGGGACAAGAATAAGGGGATGAAAGAATAGGGAAAGAAGAAAGAATGGGGAAGTGATGGAATCACTACAATAAGCTAGGAAAATCCTTTTGCAAGTCAACCTCCAACTTGTTCCAGGCATCAACTTCATTTTGTGCTCTCTCAGACAGGTCGTCGACCAGGGTGCTCACCTTCTCAAAACTTAGTCCATTTCCTTGTGTGCTTATGGTGTTAGAAATTTTCTCTAACTCTTTGCCTACATCATCCAGTGCATCCATTCTTCGTGTAATCTGTGGGTATAGTTCCTTCAACTAGTTTTTGATTGAACCCTTAAGGTTTCAATGGCTTCAAATTTTCTTTCAACCTTGGCAAGGATTCTGTCCCTTTCTACCCTATTTCCTTTATTCTTTTCTTGAAACTCCTTGAGTTCTACTTCATGAGTGGCGACCAAGATGCCTCAACAAAGACGGGAAGAAAATTTTATATCAATAAGAACCTTCTTTGTACTTAGTTATGAATGCCACAAATTTCAATTTATCTTCTTTCTCCAAGAGCACAACCACTTCTTTTGTAGATTCCAAGGCTAACGATTGCCTCTCCATGGTGAGGACTCTTGTTAAATCCTCAAGGCATCCCAAGGCAGATCCATACTTCTACATGGGAGGTGCTAGGTCTGGATGCTTCAACACTATAACATTGTTAATGGACTCCACCTTTTTGTATACTGCGCATACTTTAGCCTTCTCATATTTTAACTCACGCTACAACTGGGCACTAATTATTTTCTCTTGACTTAGATCCTTTGTCCTTGTAGCTAGCTCTTCCTCTTTCTTCTTCTTAGTTCCTCCTCCAGATCTTTGATTCTATCATTCTGCCTGAAGAGTCTAGCTTTGATCTCAATGGAGACCTTGTTGAGTGCATTGCACAGTTGTTCATCCGAGAGCTATTGAGCATTCACCATTGGGTTGTCTTATCTTAGTCATGGTAATGTTATTATTACCCCGTGGCTTACTTCAAATTCTAGCTCATCAATATGGGACTCAATTGCCCATGAGAGCATCTTCCTTGTCCACGGGTATGTAACCTCCTTATCAAAAGATGACATTGCCATGAGCTCCTCTACTAGAATCATGCTTTGAACCGCATGAAACACTTTATTGGGGTCATCAATATAACCCATCCCTAGCCTCTCCTCCCCTGCATGCCTTCCTCCCATGCGCGTGCCCTTAGGAATACTTACAGTTAAAATGGGGCCTCCAATGGTCTATCTTTGTGGTCCCTTTTTGCACTCTCCTCCTTATCCTTGTTCAACACCGGCTCAGTGCTGCGTTCTAACTTCTCCTCCACCAAGGTCTCAATGTTCTTTGTTTCTTCTCTCTCTGCCACCTTGGTTATTTTTTCCAGCGTAAGGCTTGGGGCCTTCTATTTCGCACGCCAACCTCCTCACTTCCCACATCCTGGGTGCCTTCCCCTTCCTGGCTATCCTTGCACCACACAAAAAGGAACCCCTGTTCCTCTTCTCTACCTTCTTCCTCCGAATCATGCATGTTGAAAATAGGTGGCTCTTGATATTTTTCAAGTTTGTCTTCCCTACTAACATCTTCTTCACTATCATCTTCTTCACCTATGTATTTCTCCAAACTCCCAGTTTCTTCCGAGGTGGTCTCCTCTTCTATCCTCTACTTCTTCCTAACCAGGATTTTGGTGTAGGTGACTTTGTTTCTTCTTCTCCCGATGACTCCTTGTCTAATATATTTTCTGGCTCCAAAGTATTTTCTTTGACTATGGGCCTCTTCTTATGCAAATACATACTTGTTCTAGTGCTTGTCCCAGGGGAACCTATTACCTGTGTATCCACCACACTTGGTATTTTCTTCTCTGGCTCTTTTTCCTCCCGTTTGGGCATGGGTCTCTTCCTGCCAGTTGGGTCCTCAGGTATAGGCACCTCGTTCTCCAGATACGTGCCCTTTTTAGATTTAGGTCTTATGCGGAGGTATACGTGCGCCGTGGATCCTCCTACAATGGGAAAAGTCATGGGCCTTGTCATTTGAACTTCATGCGACATGTACCTCTCCATGTACGTGCGCTTGCTAGGGTAGACCAACCCTTTGTGCAATTCCCTATGGTCTCGGTCTAGATTACCAAGGTCTAGTTTCAACTTCTTGGATTTTTTGAACCTGTTTACTCCTTGGAAGTATTGAGCTGTGAAGGCAACGGGGAGCTTGCACCATGGGCTCTATGTCTCATCCATTAGGTCAATCTACCCAGCGTAAATGCTAGTACACAACAAATTCAGCTTCTCCTTTATTAGCCATTACTGGTAGTTATTTAGGAATCCTTCATTTTTCCTTGAACGCATTCCTCGAGCACATATACCATTTCTCTAGGTGCGCCTTGTGCATGGTTATCATAGTGTCACAGGCATATTTTTCAAATCTCTTTGCGGGTGAAGGGTCCTCACAGGGTACTCCCACATGAATTTGTCTAATGCATCAGGTACTCCAATCTCTAAAAACACAATGGTTAGCAGGACATTACCGAAAAGGATCTTGTCACCTTCCTTCACGCAGCTGACAATCTCATCCACGATGAATGTAGACAAGTTATAGATGGTGCCCTTTGAAATTTTCTTGCAAACATGTAACCATGGCTTATTGACTAGGTCCATCTCTCTTGGCCATTTAACTTTGTCATCGATGATGTGCGGCCATCTTCATTACTTGGGTCCTCGATGTCTGTGATATCATAGTACCTTGACCCCTTTTTGTATGCATAGGTGGTGACCGTCTCCTTAATTGCCTCTTTGTCACTTAGGTCATCCTCCAAACTATCTCCTTCACAGATGAGGCCTGTGAAATGTGAAATGAGTTGAGGGGTAATGCACATCTTATGCCCTGCAAAGTGGAAGTATTCTTCATGCATGTGTGACATCAGCCATTGATATAGGCACTCAGGCTTCCCAGTAGGGCAACTCAAAGAGTTGTAATAACCCTGCCTTCTCCAACTTGACCTTCACATCATCGTTATAGATGGGAAAAACCTCTGGTGTCCTTTTATTTGTTGGGCACACTAACTCCAAAGCATCTCCTTCTCGATTGTGCTCGTACGATGATTGTGGTCATTTACAAACATGTTTTTAGATGGGATTTCCACTCCTTCCCTAAAGAACACTCCATCTGGTATTACATTTCTCGCATACCACTCTTCGTTTATATGTGCGCGCTTCTTGTTGTTTGCTTTGTTTCCCTTGCCCTTTCCCTTCTTAGGTGTGCTAACTAGTTTCTTGGGTGCCATTGTTTAGGTCCTCTTCTTACTTCAATCACTTCTTGTAACTCTGTTCTTCCACTCTTTCCCACCTTAGATCTCGAATTTGTGAAGAAAAATCCTTAAACCCATGCCCTAGTTCTTCAAACCCTAACTAGGATAATCCCTTCACAAGACGACACCTTCTCACCACTTCTCTTACGCCCATGAAATCCCTTCCTTCTGGTTTGCAGATCCAAACTAGTTACTCATGCTCAATCTCTTCAATTTTTTCTTCACACGGATCAGTTTTTGGAAGCCCTAGTTTGCAAAGATGCAAAAGTACTTCTTTCTCCTTATACGCAAAGTGAATAATGAAATGCCTCAACCCTTTATTTATAGTTTTTCCCCTTTTAAGCATTAAATGCTACTTCACCTACCACCGTACTTTTCACATTTAATGTGGATTTTTCAAACAAAGTTTGACTTTAGCGCTTTAACTCATGTGTCCAACCCTGTGTGGGAAATCTTCCAACCTTCTAGCGTGCAACCAATCCCTCTAGATAGGAGAATCTTGCGCATGCATCACTAGTGCTGAAGGCACTTCTTTTGTCATGATTTTTCTCTCGCCTACCTCATGTTGCTTATGTGCTTTTTCCTCCTTTATATGTGGGATCTGAAAGTAGCCTTATCTTGACACCAACCATCTTTTCCATATTTTCTTTCCATGCACCTCCTTCAACAGGGGCCATTCAATCGATCTTTTCAACACAAACTTCCTTGCACTTTACCCATGCTCTCCTTCACATCACTCCACCCCACACTAAAATGATGTGTAATCCTCTACGCATGTTACCGAAATATTCTTCATAGTGTGAAAACTTAGGAGTAGTTTGGGTTATTTGGTAGTAATAGTTTTTAATATTTATAAAATAATATATGAGTGTGCACAATTAGTTGTCATGCACAACTCATAGAGATAGGAATGTGTGAGAATATCTTGGGATTGAGAGTAAGACTAGGGAATAAAGGAGAGATATGGGGATAAAATGATAAGACTTGACTCCATGATTTTAGGAGCAAGAAATTGTATAAAATGCCCTCTCATATTCAATAGAAATTGCTCCATTCTATTTACATTTGGTTTCTATCTTTTGTAGTTTTCATTTCATGTGTTGATTTTAATTAATTATTGCTTAATTTATTTATGTAAATCTAGATATTTATCATCGTGCACTCACAAATCCTCAAAGTAATAACGCACTCGCACCTAAGGCACAAAACAAAACAACAACACAAAAGGGGAACACAAGAAAAGAAATGCATAAAGGAAATTCTAAATTAACTGGGAGAAGTACCTTATTTAAAAACACCAAGAAGACTTATTTATATTAGGGCTTCACTTACTCCCATTGAAGTTTCGGGAAATTTCCTTCCATCCAAACTTATGGCCAGATCGATATGCAATTGAATCAAGGATGTACGAGATTTTATAGGGACCTAACCAATGGACCTTCAACTTCCTAGGATGGTGCATAAACTTAGAATCATACAAGAAGACCATCCGCCTAACCTTAAACTTCTTGTTTCGATGTGGTGATCATGCCATGCCTTTTTCTTTACTTTTTCTATTATTTGGCTCCACCTGATGAGTGATCATATTTCATCAAGCTTCATCAATTCATGAATTCTCTCTTCCATCACTTGTTCATCAGCCAGCCCTCCCTCACAGCGCGCTATTCGCAGAGAAGGTAACATGAATTCAACCGGCGTAGAACCACTTCCGCGCCGACACCAATCAAACGGTGTGGTTTTGTTCAACCTTTTATCGCTTGTCCTATAAGCCCATAATATGGTTGATACCTTATCATCCCAATCTTCTCTTCGACATAATTTTTTTGGTCAAGGTGTGACACGATTTTGTTAAATGCTTCGTGATTCCATTTGCTTGTGGATGATAAGGGGTAGTCTTGTGATGAGCTACCATGAACTCTGCTAACAGGATCCTCACGGTCTCATTCAAGAAATGTGTACCCTTATCGCTGGTTAAACTTAAAGGAAATCCATACCTCGTGATAATGTTTTCCCACAAAAATCTTGCTTGACGTGGTCATTATGCAGCTTTAGTTGGGGCTACCTCTGCCCACCTTATCGGATAGTCTGTGTAAGTGATTACATAATGTGATCTAGTCCTATGCACTCGTTGGTGTAATAGGGCCTCCAAAGTATATTTCCCATTTCTAAAAAGGTTCAAGGTCTATGGATAGGCGTAAAGGCATTTCATCTCTCTTTCCTGGTTTGCTAATGTGTTGACAATGGTCACACGCTTTACAATATTCCTTGCAATCCTTATACAAAGTTTCCCACCACAATCCTGCCATTAAAATTTTATGTGCGGTGGCGTCACCTACATAATGTCCACCCACACTTCCTCTATGTGCTTCCTCTATGATGGTGAGGCACTCATGCTCTAGTACACACTGCGCAAAACTTCATCACACCCTAACTTATATAAGTCCCCACTGATCAACATGTAGGGCGTGACGCGTATGGCTAGTTGCTTTCTTTCTAATGCCTTCATCCCTTCTCGACACCACACCTTCCTTTAGGAATACTACAATCTCCTCCAAATCTGAGGGTGCATGCCACAACCTAAACAATTACGTGTCTAGCATAGTCTCTTCAATACTTTGCACGTCCTCCCCTGAATCAATTCTTGACAGATGATCAGGTCCACAATTACTCTTTCCAGGCTTCACAACTACTGTAAACTCAAACTCTTGAAATAATAACACCCACCAACATATGCACCCTTGTAGAATGGGATTTTTCACCAAGTACTTTAATGCCATGTGGTCGGTGTAAAATACAAAGGGTGTTGCCAGGTAGCATATTATCGAACTTGAAAAGCGCGTAGATCATTGACAATGCTTTGCACTTAGTCGTAGTGTAATTATGCTCTATTGGTGTCAACTTCCTGCTTGCAAAACATAGAGGATGATCAAAAATTCCTTCACCCATACTGCAAGCACTACTCTAATGGCGGTTCCTGAGGCATCTACATGAACATGGAAGGGCTTGTCCTAAGAGGGAAAATGTAATATAGACGTGGTGACAAGCCTATCCTTTAATGTGTCAAATGCCTTCTGACGCTCCTCTCCCAAATGGAAGGTACTTTTATGTCTGAGTAATTCTTCTAGAGGCGCGACGATCTTCACATATGGCTTGATGAATTTCATGTAATAACTCAGTATGCCTCATATCCCGTAAAATTGACAAGGGAAAATTTTACCGATAACCATACCGAAAACTTTGTTCCGATCCCTCGTTAGGGATCCCTTGCGTTCGAAACGTTGCAAAATCCCTTCCCGGGAAATCTGGTTTTTCAAACTTAGTCTTTTTGGTCTTTTTGGTCAAGCACATGGAATGAGTATGTAACACCAACTTTTGGTGCGCCCCTTTAAAGCCTTTGGCGCATATTTTTCAAAGGTCAACACGCCTTTGGTGTGCCTCAGTATGTTGAGTCTTCTCTGCGTGCGCCAAGGTGCATGCACCTTCATGTTAGCACAACTTTTGTTGCGCCACTTTTCGGTGTGCCAAAGGGCGCACATAATCTCATGACAACACAAATTTTGGTGCGCCAAAGGCGCGCTTAGTTTCATGCTGGAAAATGCTTTGGTGCGCCAAAGGGCGCATACTTTCCTATGTCGACAGTAATTTTCATGCGCCCTTTATAAAGTTGGTGGCGCATTTATGACTAGCTCACATATATATATACATTTGCGCGCCCACAAATGTCATTATCACCAGACACAAAGCACGTGATTTCTTTTCTCTGAGCTTGTCACCGCCTCGTCATTTTCAAAGACGCGTGGACCCGTTTGCAAGATTCTCACTATTTATCCGGGTAAGTGTTCTTGTCTCTTCCATGTGATTTGCTTTCTGGTTCTTTGTGCTTGCTGGTTTGGTTTTTGAAATGCATGTGTTGAGCTAGCCCTCCCCCGTGCTGTCTTTCCTTATTTTCCTCCCCCTCTTTCCAGATCTGCTGGTAGAGGATGTTATCCTGAAACAATGGTTTGTAACCCTTCTAGTTTAAACCATTTCATTACCCAAGTAACCTTTCAAAAGAGGAGAAAGAGGATCTGAACCATGTAAAGACCCCTCTGAGGGTGATTAAGTTCACTGTTTTCCTTTGCGCATCTGTCACCCCTGCAACATAACTAAGATCCGCGCCAATGGCGCACCCATCTTGCCTGCTACATCATAAACTTCTGCGCCCTCAAGGCGCGCCTCCTCCATATGCTGCAAACACTAGTCTTGCGCCCTCTATGGCACACCAAGCTTCCTTGTTGCATCACATAAATCCGCGCCTATGGCGCACCCAGCATCTGTGCAACATCAGCTTCATTCGCGCTAAGTACAAGGCTTTGAAGGCGCAGGCGCATCCCTCCTTACAGTAACATTCATGTTGTGTAAACCCTCCGTGCGCCACGCCATGTTCCCTTTGGCACACGAAAAATTCTTGTTACACAAACCATACATGCGCCAAGGGCGCACCAAATCCCAATGCAACATGAAAAATCTATGCACCTTTGGCACATCCTGTCTCCGTGCAACACGATGTTTTCATGCGCCCTTTTGTAAAATGCACCCTGCAGTTTTCATGCGCCATGCACCTTTGGCGCCAGTTTAACCCTTGCAACACCCTTTCCCCATGCGCCTTACCTATTTAGCCCTGTAAGCTGTAGTTTTCATGCGCCATGCACCCTGAGCCTCAAAATAACTAACTCTTTCTTCTGTTAAACACTTCAATGGAAAATCAAATGACTGATACAACCTTTCTGCGTTGGGTCTCGCTTCTTCTTCATGCAGATCAGCAAATAAACTTGGAAGAACATATGTCAACATCCAGCAAAAGACCTACCAAATCCAAAGGAAAGGCCAAGCTTACAGAAGAAGAGATGAAATATAAATATCAAAGGGTCAGAATGCCCGATTCCCAGGCCGAGTGTAGCCTGGACGTCAGAGACTCAGAATTGGGACATATTGATGTGGAGGAATTCTGGGCTAGAACTCAGAAAGTCACAAGGAGTCCATGGATGGAAAAACTGATAGCAAGGCCCCGCACTTCGCCAGGGAATCCCGGCCGCCGCCAACAATGAATTCTTGATGGTGATTACCCAATGTTACAACAAAGACACAAGGTGTGTCGTAAACAGCAAGGGCGAGGTAGTCATTAACCTCACTGCCCATCACTTTGAAGTAATACTCGGCATACCTCACCACCGGCACTTTGTGGCCGTCAGTCAAGTAGATTGCATTAAGGCCTGGGATGACAATGCAGATCAGTGTATGCAACTAATGAATGAGGTTTACTTGAAAAACAAAAAGGTAGTAACCCGGTGGCCCCAAATCATCCACCGCAGTGACTTCTCAGAGGAGCTCAGTGACACCATTATGTTCCTGAGCAGGGTCTTCGGGCTTTCTGATGCCCATTATTTCCATAAATGGATGCTGCGGTACTTAGAGACCATGAACAAGAATATGCCTGATCAGTGCTTTTGCTGGGGAGAAATTATAAGCAGCACAATCTCTGAGCAGCTACAACAATTTAGCACAACGGGGACATTCCATATGAACTCCTACGTGGTCTACGCTGCAAAGATCGTGAGAGGGATTATCCAGTGCCGACGCGAGTGGAGTTTGGCCTCGTGTCAAGATATACGAGTACTACCCGAATTGAGGCCGAGAATAGCATCTCCCAATTCACAAAAATTAACGATGTGTTTTTCTATCACATCATCTCGCTATTAAGGCCGAATATGACTTATGGTCGCACGACCAAAAGCATAAGAGCAGCCACCGAGAAATGGGGGCCCTGTTCACCCAGTTTCCCACATTCACCTATCTAAGGGCTGCCAAATTTTTAGGAGAGCCAACCAGGCTACCGAGGTATGCTGGACCTAAACTGATTCTGCTGGAGCTGTCAAGGCAGCTGATCACATACCACGAGAAATGCCTGAAAAGAAAGAAGGGTGGAACTCCTTTCCCCCTCATAGTGGGCCGATATACATGCTCTACCCACCACAAGGCGAAGGAAATGTTTGCAGAGCTGGAGCTGCTCAATTTAAGACATGATTTCCCAGCCAGGCCTACCTTCGACCCAAGGAGCTGTCTACCAAGGGTGAAACTTGATCCAATCCACGTCCCTCAGATCGAGGACATTTACATTGACGTCATCCATGAGGTGGAGCTCAGGAGAAAGGATCATTCTCACCTAGCATTGGCAGAAATCATCCAATATGGGATAGCCATTGTCCCCAAAGGCTTCCAAACTACGGAAGATGAAATAGACAAGGTATATACTGACACAGATGGGGACAATTGGCCCTTTCCACCATTGATAGAACTAAGGCCCCTCGCATACACCGAGGAGAGGGTCAAGGAGACTCTGCGTAGAATAGAGCATTGGTGTCGGATGAACGGGCTAATCTACCTCGGGGTTGATTTCACAACCTCCCCATTGGGTAACGCACCTCCACGATCCAAACAAGTAGCCTAAAGGAAAGGGAAAAGGTGTAGAAGGTGAACCCAACACCATTCAGGAAGAAGCCCCTGAGAGTCCTCCTTCCACGGCACCCGAGCAGGTAATAACTCTGGTTACACCAGAGAAAGAAGCAGAAGAAGATATTCCCATTGGCCCATCCACTCAGGATGTCGGCATTGCTACAACATTTGAGGTCCCTTCTATCCTTCTTCTTCTTCTTCCTTCCTCCTCGAGTGACTCAAGTGACCATCCCTTTGGTCGTGTCTTCCCCCCTTCTTCTACTGCTTCCCCCTTCTTCGTCTATCTTCTCTTCCCTCGCTGATCTCGTCCTCCTCCATTTCTTCCTCATCTCCGAGCTCCTTCCCTTCCTATGTCTTCCGCAGATGCAGCTTCCTTCCTTCCGTGGGCACTTCTTCGGCTATTCTCTCAATGCCGCCACCACGTGTCTCCACGTTTTTCCCCTCTACTACCGCAGCTGCCCCTCCTCTCGCTTTCTCGGTCCTTCTACCATGGGTCCACTTGATCTCTCAAAGAATTTAAGTCAAAGAAAAGAGGAAAGTTCCCATCGCTCCGATGGACTTTTCCGTGATCCCATCTAAGGGGGCGAAGAAGCAGAAGCCTGTCACGCGCTTCTCTCAAAGTGTCTGTAGGAGAGAGAGTTATGGAAATCGCATACCCCAATCCCCTCAAAGAGAAAAAGGATCTGTCTCCGACAGATTTTACTGTGACCCAAGTCACAATGGGGACATCTTCCGAAAGTCTTCAAGGGGAGGCTCTTTCTGTAGTTGACGCCCTCTGCAAGAAGCTTAAAGAGATAAAGGAAGAGAAAAGGCAACTGAAGGAGCAAAACAAATATCTGCTCCAAGCCTTACAGAAGATGGGTAGTGTGCCTCCCACAACTGCCGCCGAAACTTCTGAGCTTCTCAGCCAGGAGAAAATTAATGAGTATGCCAAGATCGCGAGCGTGGTATGGCCGCTTTCCTTGAGGAGCCAAATCCTCAAAGACAACGAAAAAGTGATCGCCGAGTTCTCCGACTTGTACCTGAACATCAGTAAGGCGAATAAAGAGCTCCAAGCGTTAGCAGGGCCCATATCAGAAGAGCTGGAACATGCCAGACTGCAGCACGAGACCTTCCAACAAATGTTCGACTGTTTAGTCAAGATCTAGTCAAGTTCAGCGCTTTTGGCCATCCAAGGGCCCTCAACAAAATCATGTCCACTCGACTACCGGTGGATCAGCTAGAATTTATTCTAGAAAAGATTGATAAAGTCAAGGAAGAAGCCCTGGATGCGATGCACCAAATGGAACGATTGTTCTTAATATGTCGCCAGGGTTACTTACTCCTTCCTTTACTTTAAGGAAAGCTGATGAAACCACCCGATCTTCAAGGAGATCGCTTCTCAAGGAACGGGGCCAGAGGTCACATTTGACACAGAATCTATCAACAACCTACTGGCCTGTAGGGACTTCATCGGGTTCCTCATTGAGGTGGAAAAGGACTATTCCAAACTCCCAGAGAAGCTCATAGATGAGCGGGAGACTTGTGAGGTGATTAGTGAGCGGCACAAGGATCCTTCCCAGGATCAACTAGGGCCAATAATCAACAAGTTCATGGAATACCGCTCTCGCCTCACATCTCGTCACCTAAGCAAAGAATAAAGCCGCCCACCCCTTTTGGCCATAGCAGGATGACGATGACGAGTAGCTTCTTCTTCTTCTTCTTCTTCTCTTTCTCTTCTTCGTCTTTATTTTTAGAAATATCTGGAGTATGTTGATACAAATGATGATGTCATCCATGTTGCATCATGGGATGATGTCATCCATCAAGTTGTAAAAAGTCAACATGACTTTTAGATATTTTGTAAATATCTTTGTAAATAGTTGTTGGCTCCTTTTTGGCCTTCTTTTCTCTTCTTCTATATATACCCCAATACATGTTGTATTGGGGGATGGATGAATATCTTTCGATGAAAAATAGAAGTGAAGAAAAAGACTTTGAGCTTTCTTGAATGTAAGAAAACAAGAATACAAATATTGAGACTTTTTGGCCAATAGTCAGTTATGCATCGACCTTTCTTATGTTAGATCTCGTATGTGTTTATTCTCATTAGATTCATATCTACTTTTTTGTCATTTATTCATCATCGTATTGCTTTGCTTGTTTATGCAAGTAGGTTTGGCTCATTTACTACCAATCCCAAAACATAAATCTTCCGACCTTTCTCGCTTTGAATTCATTTCTTTTCTTCCTTCGAACTCTGCTTCTTTCTTCATCCCCTCTTCCTTTCATTTCTTTTCGCAATGGAAACACCCCTACTACCGGGATGAGATCCCAAACCCCCAAAGGCAGAATCTGTGAGACTTGCATAGATTCCTCGCTAGTAGAATAGCAATAAACCGGGCCGCTTTGTTGACTCAAAGAGGGGCTATGCCCGCACACCGTTGGCTCGTCCTATCCATAGATCTCGTCCAAGTGATGATTTTCGGACCAACAGCTTTTGGCGACTCTACTGGGAACGAATGATCTATCAGATCTATGATAGTGATAGGATAGAAAATCAGAAAAAATCAGAAAAATCACTATCTGTTTGCAAATCTGAACTTTTTGTTAAAAATCCAAAAATTTGCAAAAGTGCTCTGAATTGAAAATTTTCTTCTGAGATCCATAGATCTGGCCTAATTACAAATCTTTAGTTCGGCCGAGTTTTTATAAAAATCAGTATTTTGCCGTAGATCCAATTTTTGATCTGCTTAAAAGTTTGAAACCCTCTAAAAAAGTCAAAATTAGATCCGAAAATTAGCTTGCTATTCTTCTCTGTCATTTTATCCTTGTTGTTATTTGTCATTAACCACAATCGGTTTTCTGAAAAGGATAGTTTTTAAATATTTAGAAAAGTATTTGCTGCTGGTTTTTGACAGAAAAACCAGAAAATCAGCAAGTACAGCCAAAAAGAAATTTCAAATCTGTGCCATAACGTTGCAGATCTGGAAGGTACACTGGCGGGTGAACCTTTTACGCGCAACAGGAGAGCCCATGGAGAAGCTGATCCTACTTTTGATCTTCTTCAAAGGCATAATTTCAGCATAACACCGACACGCTTTTCAGTGCTAAGCTCGGCTGACCGGTCATCCAGGAGTGTCTCACCTTCACGAAGGAAGAATCTTTCGCAAGGGGCATCCACATCCCTTTGTAGTGCCTTGCTGCTCAGCAGAACCATGCTTCCAGCCCGTGTTCTTTTTCCAGCCTTTCAAATGGTGGTACCATGGGGAAATGCTATGGGTCCCTTGGCTTTACCACATCCAGTTCATGCGCTCCCTCACGGAAACCGAAAGAATTTTCCCAAATTCGACGAAAGCGAAATCAAAGTACGATTCCCACATATCTCGCATTCATCATGTCATGCAAGATTTTGATGTAACTCATGAAGATGTGTTGGTTCGCCTTTTCTCGAAACCCTACAAGGACCTCGTAGCTTTAATGGTTTCGGATTTACTAAATGGATCTATTACCAATTGCCACCTCATGGGATGCTTTTGAAGACAGGTACAAACCTTCAGAAGATGCATTTGCATTATTATCATGGATCACTCACCTGAAGAAAGAGGCAAATGAGACCATGCACGATTTTATCACCCGGTTCAATGCACTAATCAACCGTGTCCCTGTTGCCATGCTTCCAACACCGGAGAATCAAAAGTGTTTCTTCGTAAACGCTATGAGCTCAAAAGTTAGTTTCTTGCTCCTCCAGGAATGAGTTGCCACCTTGATTCTCACCCAAGCCACTGCCATTCACATAGAAGATAATTTGATAATATCTGGCGAATTGAAAAAGGAATCAGCCAAGCCTAAATCTTTGGGCCCTTCGCCCACTACTTCATCTGATCCAGCCTTTCAAAAGATGGAAAATGACTTGCTTGCATTAAAGAAGCAGTTGGCCCAGGCCTCCCCCAGTTCCTCATACCGGATATTCCGCGGAGGAATTTCATTCCTAACAATGTTTCACAAAGGCCGTGCTTACCCGCAACCGCTCCGTGGTTGGCACTTGAGGCTCCTCCGGTCAACGCTCTGGCCGAAATCGAAGAAGAAGAGTAGTACTATGAAGAACCTTCATCTCAAGGTGAAGATGATCAAGATGTCGGTGAACCGACTGGCGACTCTACTATTGGATATATGGAATTTGATGAGGAAGAATCTGATGAAGAGGAAGGTACCCAGGGATACGCAAGCGGACAGTCATACGCTGTTTTTACTCGCTCGCAAGGAAAAGAAGCGGAAGTTGCTGCCCATGTCCAGCAGGAGAAGGCCGTGTCAAACGCGCCTCCGATCATTGCTAAAAGAGGTAATCCTCTTCCTACTCAACTCCCTGGCAAATCTTTTACAAGGAAATCCTTTCCCCCTATCTCTCCTCCAAATCAGTCCTCTCACGTTCCTACCAAGACCAGTAATCCTATTCCATCATCGCGAGGTGAGGGACTCATTCCTTCACCAACGCAACCCTTGGCCACGTTTGATATCATAGATCATGCAAAAAAGACCAAGATCCAAATGTCTGAAGCTGAGTACCTTCAGTCAAATCCCGAACAACTTGTAAGATTGACCAAGTATATTCAAAGTCAAGCTGTTGTATCTAATCAGGTTTCCCCAAAAGGAATCCTTTCCACTCCCCCTGAATCCCACATAAATGTTGCTTCAACATCGCATCAGGCAAGATAGAGCCTTTCTATCTCTCCCTCCTAATCAATGGACACAAGTTGAGTAACTGCATAATTGATTCCAGAGCTTCGGATAACATCATGCCAAAGAAAAGTCACCCATGCTTTGGGCCTTACTCTTACCAACCCTTTTGGAAGATGTTATTCTCTGGAAACCAAGCAGGTGCCATTGATCGGTCAAATCAAAGATGCGTAATTTGCATTTGCGGCATTCCCTGATAAGAGGGTAAAGATGACCGTCCTTGTTGCCGACATTCCGAGCCTTTATGGAATTTTGTCTTTGGGAAGAAGTTTTTACAAATGGTCGGTGGGGAAATTCACATGGACAGTATAAAGCTAGAATTCCCGCAAAGGCGTAATGCAGACTTTGGAACCGTAATCACAAAACAAATACTTGGTTACTAGCTCCGAAGACCCCAAAGCTCAAATCCTTTTTGAATCATCAGAGATGGGGAACCATTTCTTGTCTACCGAGTCCGATAAAATGGTTTTCCTCGCTTCAAGAAGGAGATCTTAACAAGATCTAGACTCAGCTTCGATGGTAGTCAAGCAACCAGCAGATGTGGCGCCAGAGCCGTGCTAATATCTCCCGAGGAAGAAGTCATTCCTCTCTCTTTCAAGTTGCAGTTTTTTAACACGAATAATACTGCTGAGTATGAATCTTTGTTACTTGGCATGCAAGCCGCAAGGGAAAGAGGGATTAAAAATCTAAAAGTACAAGGTGATGCAGAGTTGGTTGTAAACCAAGTCAAAAGGATTTACCAAGTGAAGAATGAAAGGCTCAGGCATTACCGTAATGCGGTATGGGACAGCATTGAAGAGTTTGATGCTTTTTCGATTGAATCCATTCCAAGAGCCCAAAATGACATGGCCGATTCAT
Source organism: Taxus wallichiana var. yunnanensis (assembly GCA_018340775.1). Classification (NCBI taxonomy): domain Eukaryota; kingdom Viridiplantae; phylum Streptophyta; class Pinopsida; order Cupressales; family Taxaceae; genus Taxus; species Taxus wallichiana. The sequence continues at coordinate 869,709,365 of CM031234.1, read as the reverse complement.
TGGCTGTTTCAGCATCCCTCATGCTTCCTCACCCAGGTTTGAAAACAAACAAATACACCATTGAGGTGGTTTTCCACCCGAGCGTGCCAGACAATTCTCAGCATTGGCAGGTGTTCAACGATGATAATCAACTCATTGCCTTTCTAGAAAAGGCGGAAAATTTTAAAGAATTACACTTTGAAGGATCTACTTCCACTTGCCGTGAATCAGTCACCAATCAAGGCGATGAATCTGAAGGGAACGATGGCATATGTCAGCTCAAAGGGAATAAAATCCCAAAGGGCCTGGTTTCTCTGGAGCGGTTTTTCGACAGGCATGACCGTTTTGTGAAAAAGAAGAGGCGAGATGACCCTGACTCATCCCTAGAAACCGAACCGGTCAATATAGGTTCGATAGAGCACCCGCAATTTGTGAACATTGGCAAATGTTGCATGCCTGAGGAGAAATGGAAATTTGTCAAGTTGCTAAAAAAATATATGGACGTGTTGGCATGGTCCTATGCTGATCTAAAGTCTTTTAAGCCAAAGGACGTTCAGCATGACATCCCGTTGAAAGAAGATGTTAAAGCTTTTCGCCAGAAGCAGAGGCACTATAATCCTAAGATCTCAAGGACTATCCAGCCAAAATTCAAGATGCTTGGATGCGAGAATTATCTTTCCTATCCATCACAAGACTTGGGTAGCAAATATTGTGCCAAGGTCTTGCAAGAAAAATGGTGAGATATGCATATGCGTAGACTTTCACAATTTGAATAAGGATTCCTTGAAAGACAACTACCCACTTCCGATAATGGATCAAGTTCTGCAAGCAGAATCGATCGTAGATGTCGTCCATGCTTGATGGTTTTTCAAAGCTATAATCGATTGAAGTTTCACCAAGATCAATTTAAAATAGCATTCACTACTCCCTCGGGGTACATTCGCCTACAGCAGATGCCTTTTGGTCTAACTAATGCTGGCACCACTTTTCAGCGGGCCATGGATTTCGCATTCAAAGGTATGATGGGGAAAGTCATTGTGGTTTATCTAGATGACTTAACCGTGTTCTCTAAACAATGAAATGATCATCATGTGATCATTTGGAGCAAGTATTGGCCAAAGCCGAGAACATGGGATTTCCCTAAATCCAAAAAAAGTCTATTTTTGGAGTCACGGAAGGAAAGTTGCTAGGGCATGTGGTTAGCAAAGAAGGAACAAAGATAGATACCGAAAGAGTTAAGGCTATTCAAAGCCTTACTCTACCTACAAGCAAGACTGGTGTTCATTCTTTCTTCGGAAAGGTGAACTTTCTCGACGTTTGTTCTCGACTTTGCTTGAAGACTCATCACATATTGAACATGATGAAGGGGTCACCAACTTTCAGATGGAGCGAAGAGGGGAAAAGGTCATTTGAAGAAATAAAAGCTTCCGTTGCTCATGCACCAGTCCTGGTATGTCCCGATTTCTCCAAGGACTTCATCATGTATAGTTATGCATCTGAGCATACTGTGTCCGCAATATTAATGCAAAAGAATTCGGAGGACGTCGAATCTCCGATTGCGTTCATGAGTTCTCCCCTCAAGCCTCACGAACTAAAAATGACTCAATTGGAGAAGCATGCTTTTCCATTGTCAAAGCAGTGAAGAATTTCAGGTATTACATTCTAAACTCGCATACGGTGGTGCTGGTCCCTGACACGGCGGTGAAATCAATTCTAACTCAGCAGGAGTTAGGAAGCTTGCGAGGAAATTGGATCGCAAAGGTCCAGGAGTATGACCTGGATATTAAACCAACCAAACTGGTGAGGGGCAAGGGCCTGTGTCAGCTTATGGCTGAAAACAAAGATTCAGAAAACACTGACGAAAGGGGTGACTACACCGATGAAGCACAGAACCGGCTGGAAAACCCGATTCGCTGCCTTTGGTCCTATTTGTTGCGACTAGTGATGAATGGTATTCCAATATCACTTTCTTCCTCACCTATGGCGAATGACCAATGCACCTAACTGTAAAGGAGAAGCACACTATAAAGCTCAGAGCAGCTAAATATGTCATCTAGGATGACGGTTTATATAAACGTGGGATAGATGGCATCTTTTTGCGATGTGTTGACAAACCTCAGTAGGTAAAACTACTGGAAAGTTTTCACAATTCAGCCTTTGGGGGGCATTTCTCTTCCTCCGTGACAGCACACAAGATCATTCGAGCCAGGTACTATTGGCTCGACACTCTTCCAAGATACAGCCACCTGGGTGGCAAAGTGTGAACCTTGCCAGTAATTCGTCGGCAAGCCGAAGTTGGTTGCTTTTCCCCTTAGACCTGTCATTATCAACGAACTATTCAGGCAATGGGGAATTGATTTTATTGGTGCACTCAATCCTCAATCGAGTGCCAGACATAGCTATGTCCTTACAGCAACGGATTACTTCACCAAGTGGGTGGAAGCCATACCTGTTAAACATGCCACTTCTGAGGTGGTTTGTAATTTCATTAAAGAAAATATCATTGTTAGGTTTGGCGTTCCAAAAAAAATCGTTGCTGATAATGCTTCTAACTTCTCCTCACGGGAAGTTATTAGTTTTTGCTATGAATATGGGATAACTTTGGCTCATGCCTCAGATTATTACCCCCAGGGAAATGGTCAGGCAGAATCCAGCAACAAGAACTTGGTGACCATCATACGGAAGTTAGTAGATGAGAATCAACGAATGTGGCACAAGTCTTTGTACAACGCTTTGTGGGCAGACCGCATTACCCCCAAGAGGTCTCTCGGTATGTCACCTTTTCAAGTGTTATATGGCACTGATGCCGAACTTCCCATTTCTATTGAACTCCCTGCTCTGTGCTTGGCACGAGCCATCGAAGATGAAACTTTCTAGAATTCTCTAGAAAAGAGGATCATGTATCTGGCAGAACTTGAAGAAAAGAGAATAAGGGTGGTCGACAGGATCACCGAACATCAGAATCAAGTCAAGAGATTATTCGATAAAAAAGCAAAGAAGAGGGATTTTCAAGTGGGAGATCTCGTCCTTTTGTGGGACAAGCGAAGAGAGCCAAAGGGCATGCACGGAAAGTTTGATTCCCTGTGGAGAGGGCCCTTCAAGATCAAGCAGCTCAACGGAGAGAATAGCTTCTATCTCTCATATCTGGATGGAACCGAGCTCCCGCTTCCTTATAGCGGGAAACATCTGAAAATTTTCAAGAAGTAGAGCTTTCTCTCTTCTTTGTACAGTTTGCTTTAGTTGTGTGTTTGTTTTCATCATGTGTTTGCTTTCGGTTTGTTGTGTGTTCCTTTGCTCTCCCTCTGGTCGCCCTTGTTTTTGACTCTGTTACCCAATGGATAGGCACATAAGATCTGGGATTCTCTACCCCCGAGTTTGCTCAGGGATAGTCCCCAGAAAGAGCCAGCTGTTATCCCGTAAAATTGACAAGGGAAATTTTACCGATAACCATACCAAAAACTTTGTTTCGATCCCTCGTTAGGGATCCCTTGTGTTCGAAACGTTGCAAAATCCCTTCCCGGGAAATCTGGTTTTTCAAACTTAGTCTTTTTGGTCTTTTTTGGCTGGGCGCATGGAATGACTATGTAACACCAACTTTTGGTGCGCCCCCTTTAAAGCCTTTGGCGCATATTTTTCAAAGGTCAACACGCCTTTTGGTGTGCCTCAGTATGTTGAGTCTTCTCTGCATGCGCCAAGGCGCATGCGCTTCATGTTAGCACAACTTTTGTTGCGCCACACTTTTTTCTGCGCCAAAAGGGCGCACATAATCTCATGACAACACAACTTTTGGTGCACCAAAGGCGCGCTTAGTTTCATGCTGGCAAATGCTTTGGTGCGCCAAAGGGTGCATACTTTCCTATGTCGATAGTAATTTTCATGCGCCCTTTATAAAGTTGGTGGCGCATTTATGACTAGCTCACATATATATATGTATTTGCGTGCCCACAAATGTCATTATCACCAGACACAAAGCACGTGATTTCTTTTCTCTGAGCTTGTCAGCCCCTGCCCTGTCGTTTTCAGCACGTTGTGGACCCGTTTGCAAGATTCTCACTATTTATCCGGGTAAGTGTTCTTGTCTCTTCCATGTGATTTGCTTTCTGGTTCTTTGTGCTTGCTGGTTTGGTTTTTGAAATGCATGTGTTGAGCTAGCCCTCCCCCCGTGCTGTCTTTCCTTATTTTCCTCCCCCTCTTTCCAGATCTGCTGGTAGAGGATGTTATCCTGAAACAATGGTTTGTAACCCTTCTAGTTTAAACCATTTCATTACCCAAGTAACCTTTCAAAAGAGGAGAAAGAGGATCTGAACCATGTAAAAACCCCTCTGAGGGTGATTAAGTTCACTGTTTTCCTTCGGCGCATCTGTCACCCCTGCAACATAACTAAGATCCGCACCAATGGTGCACCCATCTTGCCTGCTACATCATAAACTTCTGCACCCTCAAGGCGCGCCTCCTCCATATGCTGCAAACACTAGTCTTGCACCCTCTATGGCGCACCAAGCTTCCTTGTTGCATCACATAAATCCGCGCCTATGGCACACCCAGCATTTGTGCAACATCAGCTTTATTCATTCGTCCTAAGTACAAGGCTTTGAAGGCGCAGGCGCATCCCTCCTTACAGTAACATTCGTGTTGTGCAAACCCTCCGTGCACCGCGCCATGTTCCCTTTGGTGCATGAAAAATTCTTGTTACACAAACCATACATGCGCCAAGGGCGCACCAAATCCCAATGCAACATGAAAATCTATGCGCCTTTGCATGCATCCTCTCTCTGTGCAACACGATGTTTTCATGCGCCTTTTTAAAATGCACTGCAGCTTTTCATGTGCCATGCGCCTTTGGCGCTAGCTTAACCTCGCAACACCCTTTCCCGTGCGCCTTACCTATTTAGCCCTATAAGCTGCAGCTTTTATGCGCCATGCGCCCGAGCCTCAAAATAACTAACTCTTTCTTCTGTTAAACACTTCAATGGAAAATCAAATGACCGATACAACCTTTTCAAGGTGGGTCTCGCTTCTTCTTCATGCAGATCAGCAAATAAAATTAGAAGAACATATGTCAACATCCAAAGAAAAGACCTACCAAATCCAAAGGAAAGGCCAAGCTTACGTAAGAAGAGATGAAATATAAATATAAAAGGGTCGAATGCTCGATTCCCGTGCCGAGTGTAGCCTGACGCCGAGACTCGGGACTGGGACATATTGATGTGGAGGAATTCTAGGCTAGAACTCGAAAGTCACAAGGAGTCCATGGATGGACAAACCGATAGCAAAGCAGCCTCTCGTACTTCACTTTGTGGAATCCCGGGCCACCGGGCCAACAATGAATTCTTGATGGTGATTGCCCAATGTTACAACAAAGACACAAGGTGTGTCGTAAATAGCAAGGGCGAGGTAGTCATTAACCTCACTGCCCATCACTTTGAAGTAATACTCGACATACCTCACCACCAAAGACTTTGTGGCCGCTACCAAGCAGATTGCATTAAGGCCTCGTGATGACAATGCAGATCAGTTGTATGCAACTAATGAACGAGGTTTACTTGAAAAACAAAAAGGTAGAACCCGGTGGCCCCAAATCATCCACCGCAATGACTTCTCGAGGAGCTCAATGACACCATTATGTTCCCGAAAGGGTCTTCGGGATTTCGACGCCCATTATTTCCATAAATGGATGTCATGCGTACTTAGAGACCATGAACAAGAATATGCCCGATCGGTGCTTTTTCTGGGAGAAATTATAAGTAGACAATCTCCTCGAAAGCAGCTACAACAATTTAGCACAACGGGACATTCCATATGAACTCCTACGTGGTCTACGCCGCAAAGATCGTGAGAGGGATTATCCAGGGTCGACGCGGAGTGGAGTTTGGCCTCGTGTCAAGATATACGAGTACTACCCGAATTGAGGCCGAGAATAGCATCTCCCAATTCACAAAAATTAACGATGTGTTTTTCTATCACATCATCTCGCCTATTAAGGCCGAATATGACTTATGGTCGCACGACCAAAAGCATAAGTAGCAGCCACCGAGAAATGGGGGCCCTGCTCACCCGGCTTTCCCACATTCACCTATCTAAGGGCTGCCAAATTTTTAGGAGAGCCAACCAGCTACCGAGGTATGCTGACCTAAACCGATTCTCTTTGAGCCACAAGGCAACTAATCACATACCATGAGAAATGCCTGAAAAGAAAGAAGGGTGGAACTCCTTTCCCCCTCACAGTGGGCCGATATACATGCTCTACCCACCACAAGGCGAAGGAAATGTTCGCAGAGCTGGAGCTGCTCAATTTAAGACATGATTTCCTAGCCAGGCCTACCTTCGACCCAAGGAGCTATCTGCCAAGGGCGAAACTTGATCCAATCCACGTCCCTCAGATCGAGGACATTTACATTGACGTCATCCATGAGGTGGAGCTCAGGAGAAAGGATCATTCTCGCCTAGCATTGGCAGAAATCATCCAATATGGGATAGCCATTGTCCCCAAAGGCTTCCAAACTACGGAAGATGAAATAGACAAGGTATATACTGACACAGATGGGGACAATTGGCCCTTTCCGGCCATTGATAGAACTAAGGCCCCTCAGACAATTGAGGAGAGGGTCAAGGAGACTCTGCGTAGACAGAGCATCGTGCCGTGATGAATGGGCTAATCTACCTCGGGGTTGATTTCACAACCTCCCCATTGGGTAACGCACCTCCATGATCCAAACAGCAGCCTAAAGGCAAGGGCAAAGGCGTAGAAGGTGAATCCAGCACCATTCAGGAAGAAGCCCCTGAGAGTCCTCCTTCCACGGCACCCGAGCAGGTAATAACTCTGGTCACACCAGAGAAAGAAGCAGAAGAGGATATTCCCATTGGCCCATCCACTCAGGATGTCGGCATTGCTACAACAACTGAGGTCCCTTCTATCCTTTCTTCTTCTCTTCCTTCCCCTCCTCGAGTGACTCAAGCGACCATCCCTTTGGTCGTGTCTTCTGTCCCTTCTTCTACTGTTTCCCCCGCTTCTTCGTCTATCTTCTCTTCCCTCGCTGATCTGTCCTCCTCCATTTCTTCCCTCATCTCCGAGCTCCCTTCCCTTCCTATGTCTTCCGCAGCTGCAGTTTCCCTTCCTTCCATGGGCACTTCTTCGGCTATTCTCTCAATGCCACCGCCACGTGTCTCCACGTTTTTCCCCTCTACTACCGCAGCTATCCCTCCTCTCTGCTTCCGGTCCTTCTACCATGGGTCCAAATTGATCTCTCAAAGAGCTAAGTCAGCAAAAGAGGAAAGTTCCCATCGCTCCGATGGACTTTTCCATGATCCCATCTAAGGGGGCAAAGAAGCAGAAGCCTGTCACGTGCTTCTCTCAAAGTGCTATAGGAGAGAGAGTTATGGAAATCGCATACCCCAATCCCCTCAAAGAGAAAAAGGATCTGTCTCCGACAGATTTTACTGTGACCCAAGTCACAATGGGGACATCTTCCGAAAGTCTTCAAGGGGAGGCTCTTTCTGCAGTTGACACCCTCTGCAAGAAGCTTAAAGAGATAAAGGAAGAGAAAAGGCAACTGAAGGAGCAAAACAAATATCTGCTCCAAGCCTTACAGAAGATGGGTAGTGTGCCTCCCACAATCGCCGCTGAAACTTCCCGAGCTTCTCACCAGAGAAAATTAATGAGTATGCCAAGATCGGTGAGAAGGTGTGTGGCCGTTTCCGCTTGAGGAGCCAAATCCTCAAAGACAAATAAAAGTGATCGCCGAGTTCTCCGACTTGTACCGAACATCAAGAAGGCGAATAAAGAGATCCAAGCGTTAGCAGGCCCATATCAAGAGCTGAACATGCCGATCAGCAAAGACGAGACCTTCCAACAAATGTTCGATCACCGATTCAAGAAGATTTGGTCAAGTTCGGCGCTTCGCCATCCAAGGGCCCTCAACAAAATCATGTCCACTCGACTACCGGGTGGATCAGCTAGAATTTATTCTAGAAAAGATTGATAAAGTCAAGGAAGAAGCCCTGGATGCGATGCACCAAATGGAATGGATTGTTCTTAATATGTCGCCAGGGTTACTTACTCCTTCCTTCACTTTAAGGAAAGCTGATGAAACCACCCGGATCTTCAAGGAGATCACTTCTCAAGGAACGGGGCCAGAGGTCACATTTGACACAGAATCTATCAACAACCTGCTGGCCTGTAGGGACTTCATCGGGTTCCTCATTGAGGCGGAAAAGGACTATTCCAAACTCCCAGAGAAGCTCATAGATGAGCGGGAGACTTGTGAGGTGATTAGTGAGCGGCACAAGGATCCTTCCCAGGATCAACTAGGGCCAATAATCAACAAGTTCATGGAATACCGCTCTCAGTTCCATATCTCGTCACCTGAGCAGCAACAAAAGCCGTCCACCCCCTTTCGGCCGTAGGATGACGATGACGAATAGCTTCTTCTTCTTCTTCTTCTTCTCTTTCTCTTCTTCGTCTTTCTTTTTGGAAATATCTGGAGTATGTTGATACAAATGATGACATCATCCATGTTGCATCATGGGATGATGTCATCCATCAAGTTGTAAAAAGTCAACATGACTTTTAGATATTTTGTAAATATCTTTGTAAATAGTTGTTGGCTCCTTTTTGGCCTTCTTTTCTCTCCTTCTTCTATATATACCCCAATACTTGTTGTATTGTGGGATGGATGAATATCTTTCAGATGAAAAATAGAAGTGAAGAAAAAAGACTTTGAGCTTTCTTAGAATGTAGAAAACAAGAATACAAATATTGAGACTTTGTCTTTGAATAGATGTGTTATGCATCGACCTTTCTTATGTTAGATCTCGTATGTGTTTATTCTCATTAGATTCATATCTACTTTTTGTCATTTATTCATCATCGCATTGCTTTTCTTGTTTATGCAAGTAGGTTTGGCTCTGTTTACTACCAATCCCAAAACATAAATCTTCCGACCTTTCTCGCTTTGGAATTCATTTCTTTTCTTCCTTCGACCTGCTCTTTCTTCATCCCTTCTTCCTTTCCTTTCTTTTCACAAATGAAACACCCCTACCGGGATGAGATCCCAAACCCCGAAGGCGCGTAATCTATGAGACTTGCATAGATTCCTCGCTAGTAGAATAGCAATAAACCGATTTCGCTTTCACGACTCAAAGAGGGGCTATTCCCGCACACTTTGTTGGCTCGCCTATCCATAGATCTATCCAAGCGACATATTTTCGGACCAACAATACCCAAGAAATCCACACATCTGCACTTCTGGCTAGTAGGCTCCTCCAATCCCACAATAATCGTATCCTTGGTAGGATCTACTAGCAATCCCTCCTTACATATGATATGCCCTAATAAAGTCTCGAAGGGTATAGTAAAGACACACTTTTTAATGTTGAAGGATAGCCTTAATTTCGACACCTCTCAAACGTCACCTCAAATTATCACAATGGTCTTTCACTAGCCCATACACTGTCTAATCATCCAGAAAGACTTGAAGAAATTTATGGATAAAGTCCTGGAATGCCTGTACCACTATGCGTAAGAAAATAGCATGCACATTCTTCAACCCAAAGGGCATGACCGTGTATGCAAAACTTCCCCATTCAGTGGTGAAAGTTGTCTTCTCCTAGTCTTCCTTTGCAATTCGGACTTGGTGGTACCCCAAAATCCATCCGTAAAGGAATAGATTTTGTGCCCAATGACTCCCTCCAAAATTTATTCAGTGAAGGAGGTTAGAAAATGATCGATGACACACACTACATTCAACTCCCTACAATCCACGCAGATCCTGATCCACCCATCCTTCTTGATGCTTATTACCATCAGACTTATCCATTCGATTCTTCCACAGCTTCAATGATCCCAAAAGCTATCATTTTGTCTATCTCTTCCTTTACCTTTACACACAAATTGGGATTCATCTCGGTAGGGTCTCTTCCTGACTAGGCACACACCGTCCTTCAGCTTTATCCTCATCTCCCCAAGGAATGGTGGACACCTTTGAGCTCATGGTACTCGTGCGGGAATAAATCCTCAAAATCATGCAAAATATTAATAATCTTAGAGACCTCCTTCTTCGACCAGTAATCTCCAATAATAGCTTCCTTAGGTTCTTCTCTTGAGCCAATGTTAACCTTTTTTATCTTTAAGGGCTCATGGTAGATGCACACACAAGCATCAACACTATCCACTACCTCGCGCGTCCCTACAGAATGGTTAACATCCAAGATCTATACTTCCTCCCCATCAATAGCATTTACTAATTTCCCTTTCTCCTTTTCCAAGCACGCACGCTCAAGATGGATCTCTTTTGCTTCTTCTTCCTCTTCTTCAAAACACACCTCTAAACTTGGTCCACCTAGCAATTCCAATAGCCTATCTTCTACCCTGGCACTATCCCCCATGGTAAGGCAATTAACAACATGTAATGCCTTATCAAATGATGGTTTGGTACTTTGGTACTCAAACCTTTGAATGAGGTCAGCTGCTAGCTCTTGCCAATTTATTATTTGGCGGCATGTCTCAGAATGTATGTACCATGCACGTGCGCAACCCTGTAGTGTAGAATACAACTTGTGTACCTAGAGGGATGGTGGTAAAGCTTCCGCGCCTTCTCTCCAGACCTTCTCACAAGCTTGGATGTGGAAAGAGGTGAGTTCCTTACCATGGTAGTCCTTGATGGCGGTGGGCACGTTACTTCTAGAAAACCTAACAGAGAGAGAATTCTCACCTCGCGCCATTCCAAAAGGCTCTCTTGATGTGTAGCCCACCACCGTGCTTTGTGTTGAGTAGGACATAACTTAACATCCCCTCCATTCCTTCTCCTCCTTCCACTAAGCTTCCATCTCCTACAAAAAGATCTCAGGGAAGGCCCCTCCTGAATACTTAGGTAGCTCTTTTCCTCCTAGGTGCGATCAGTATGCACCTTTGTTACTTTTGTTACCAATCCTCTCAACTGCCATCTGATCAATTCATAAGTCCCATGCACCCAATTATCACATGTTAGACTGGTGGTGTCACTTACTAGACCAAGCATCCTAAAATTGGATAACTTCATTGGTAGGATATATTATCTCTGGATCCTTGATTGAGCACACATATATCCTATCCAATACCTCTTCCCCCAAAGGTTCAGTATAGGGTGTTGACTTCCCATCAGCTAGGGGTATAATGAATCATTCCTCCTCATTTTCAAATTTGATGTACCCCTTGTTGACCTCGAAGGTCTGTATTGTTCTTGTAACACCATGGGCACCCAGTAGTCTTTGAGAAATTGTCTAACTCGGCGAGTGCCAAGACTTCAAAGTCCCCAGTAAACTTAGCTCCCTAGATAGTGATAGTTGCATCCTTTAAGACACCGATGGGCATTGCCTTCATATTGTTTGCCATATACAGTACATTTGAAGAGGGTTGTAACACAGGTCTCCCCATCTGATGCCATGCATCCAAAGTGAGAACATTGACCTCCACGCATGTGTCAATGAGGATATTACTAAGGAGCCATCCATCTATGACTACATCCAATGTGATTTCCTTGTCATAGTCAAGGCTATGAGGGGGAAGGTTTGCATGCAAGACCTGCCTCTCGCTCTCCTCCGGTGCATGGTACCTTCTCCCTCAACCATGCCCCTAGAAAGGGAATAACATTCTCTTGCCTTAGTATTTTACATACTTCCCTGACCTCATCCAGGTCATCTCTTGGTGCCTCGACCTTCCTCCTTTTCTCCTCCCTCCTGGACTACTCCTTTAGACACTAGATTTCTCCTTGTAAACTCGAATGACATCCATGGTATCTTGATACACTTCCTTTTGATGCGTAGGGTCTGGGTACTTCCCATGAACTACTTCCTCTCTTGAAACCAGGGTCCTCTACCTTGGTATTTCCTTTGTGCACATAGCCTCTACTCTTATTGTTACTAAAATAGGTTCTAAGCCTACATCATGTGTCACCCGTGAAATCCATTGTGTGTCTATCTTCTTAATGCTTACCATTGTAATGCCCTTGTCTTTCCAGTCTTTGTTGATTCTTGTGCTCAAATAACTCAAGGCACTCCTCATACTTGTGCTTCTTTTTTTCGCACCATGAGAACTACATAGGTCTAGACACTCTCATTTATAATGCTTTGTAGACCCACAATTGAAACAGGTTCCATGTGGGAACTCACTTCCTCCTCCTCTATGGTTACCATGACCACATAATCCTCTCGTGAAATCCCATTCCATGTGCACGTCCATCTCATGCCCTCTTCATAACAGTGATCATCACCTTTAGAACTGCTAGCAATGCTGGTTTGGCGCACCCCATGATCAATGGCCTCGTGGATCTGATCAATGAGCCTATAATCCTTAGTATCATGGGTTGTAGAGGTGTAGGTCTTATAGTAGCAAGACAAATTCTTCCTAATTGCACACTGTAACAAGGGGCATCTACTTGAATCATGGTCATGTTATCCAAAATTCACCCCTCGAGGTAATTTTGATAACATGCATCAAATTCTTTAGTCTTGAGCAAGTAGAATTGATTCAAGGCCCAAAATCATGTTTTGGGGTCCCTTTGGCTTCTCTCTAACTCCCCCATCCAAGGGAAAAATCCAACAAGTTAGAAAAAATTGAAAAAATCCAAAATTGAAGTCGCGGGATTATTCTAATGTATTGCAGTCCGGAAGTCATGCGGATTGTACTAGTGCGGAACGTACAAGGTTCGTCATACTAGGTTTAGAGCCAAAATACAAAGGAATCAGCTAAATCAGATTTTTGTGTCTTAGACCACACAAGTTCAACAGGGATGTGCGGGGCACGCATTGTCGAAAATGCCGAAGTCAAAGGGAAATCGACGAAGTCGAACTTTTAGTCCTAGGTGGTCCGTGGGATAGTTGGGAAGCAGGTACGCATGGGACGTAAAAAGCCAAATTTTCCACAATTTAGTGCATTGTAGGTGGCATGGAGAAATGTGTCCGGGATGATTGGGATAAAAGTACACGCGGGATGCGCAAAGGTGAAAAGGCTGCAAAAGGAACAATATGTTGCGGAGAATGTGGAGGTTAATGGCGGATGTGCGGGGACAAGGAAGCCCAAATCGGGTGATGTGGAGATTTTTTCTAGGAAAGTCGGGACACGTGGACCTGATTTTTCCGAAATAGCCGTAATGAAGAGAAAAAGTCAATGTTTGACCTCCTAAACTTCAAACGGCCATAACTTTTGACTCCGAGCTTCGATTTTCATAAAATTGGACTTTCTGGAACAGACATGATGTCCTATGCACCAAAAAAATTGTATTTCTTAATTTTTATGAGGGTAGATATATTAAAATAAAAGAAACATATTCAGCCTCAGTCAATTAATGCTCAATCCTGTCAAATGACAGAAAATGCTTAGCAGACCCAAAATAACTGCTCACACTTAGAAGGCCATAAATTTTGCATTTCAACAAAATCAGACAAAATTGGTACCGTTGGAATCATAAATCTGATCCCAATGCACAACAATTAATAAATTTTGGATTTGATGAGAAATAAATGGATATTTTTCATAAAACGTGGCTAGGTTCATTATAATGTTTTATTTGGTAGTTAGGAGTGCAATTAAGAGGCATGGTCAACATTCTTTCTCTCTTTACTGACACAGGGACAATATGGGGAGAATTTTGCAAGTAACATACACTCATTTCATCCCATTTAATGCCTCTTACAAGATGGTGAAGGACATATTTTGGGATTTCCATTTTTCGTTCTCTCTCTCTTCTCATTTTTCTATAAATTGGAGTGTTAGGCTCATTGTAAGAGGAGGTAGTTTTGTTGTAGAAAAGCTCTATCAAAATTGCTTTATGAAGCTAATGTGCTATAGGCTGTTGTAGTGGAATCCTTGCATGGTGATCTAGGCCCTTATCTTGTACTAGTTTGAACTGCATATCATCAAAGCAATAAAATATAAGTTTGTGGATGCATCTTCCCCATGCTGCGTTTGTTTGCACTCTTCTTGCCATTTCAACCTTCATTACAAGAATATTGTGTCTATTTTTGCTCTTGCAAGGAATCATTATTATTGTGCATGTATGAAATATTGTTGTGGATGTATTTTCCAGTTGTGGAGAACTCATTATCACCCTTCTAGTATGTATTTTACTTCTATTTTTCACACATTGGAAGACTACTCTCACACTCCTCCTTTTCTTGTGTATCATCACTTTAGTGTAGGCTTTCATTTTTATGCATTCTCTCCCCTGGTCCCTTATAAAGTTAGATTAGGATGGATAGTTTTTCCCGCATTAGAGTAGATTGTGACAGGGTAGTTTAGGAGCAAGAACCAACTTTCTATAGAGGTCTATCTCAAGTAGCAACTCCACGGCTTGGAGATAGTAACCATGTTATCCAATCACACCATGAGCTCAATTATATGCACTTGTGTAAACATAAGGATGCCATGATTTGGTGATAACAGTCCCCATGAAAAATTTCACGATCTCTTTGTCACGACGTGTCTTGTCCTCTCGGGAAACTATCCTTGGCATGCCCCTCCACCTCACAATATGTACACCATAAACCATTGTGAGTCTCATGGGATGAGTTCATAGAAAACTTCTCCAACTACTTAGCCATAGTAACAATTTGAGCCTCCAAGAATGGGCTAACACCAGTATCAACACTTCCAACCACACGAGCACGCAGAGCAACTTCTAACACCTCGCGAGGGTTGTAAAAGTTTTATGAGATAAGGCCTTTCTAAATGGTGTGATCAGCCCTCCAACAAACCACTGAGCATGCTTTGTGAAGGGTGAATATCATATGATAACTTAGACAAGAGAGTTTTAAAGCACGCATCATACTCCCACACACTCTCCACCATTCCTTGTTGAATCTCCTTCAAGGTGTTGATGCTCTTCTGTTCAAACTCAGGGATGTCAAATTGTGCCAAGAAGGCATTCTTTAAAGCAATATAATCCACCATCATTTGATGAGGGTCATATTTCCTATACTAGCTATGTGTGCACCCTTGCAACATTGTTGCAAATGGACTAACCTTCCACTCGAGGTTGTGATCCCCTTTGCACACCATAGTAGCTCACACTTGTGAACATGTTCTCTAGCATATTCAATACCTTTGTAATCTAGAAAATGTAAAGAAATCTCAAAGAAGACTTGAGGGGGTGGTTGGGGCCCTTGTCCTTCTGAGCTAGAGCCTTGGTTTCCTTCAGTGTTTCCTTTGCCGCCGGATCCACTAGGTCCACCAAGTCATGTGCCTCATGAGCCACTAGATCCACCAAAACCACTAGGTCTACCAAGTTCGTCCCTCTGAACCACTGAGATCCACCGAACCACCAGGTCCTGTAGTGTCATGCCAAGTGTCCCTAAGGTTCCATTGAACCGTGTGCCGATGGTGCAAATGATAATGCCTTACTACCACTATTGTACCCTCGTGCCACTCCCAGACGCAAGATTGAAGGCTTGTATACTTTCTCCTTATCCAAAGACTCCTCCAAATACTGGAATATGTGTAGCCATAGAAGTGGGAACTGAAAAATTGTACCTCCTAGGTGCAGATTTGTCACTTCCACTGATACCAATTGGGTCAATGATACTCCTCCTTGATCTGGAAAACCAAGTGCTAGGGTTTGGTCACTAGGTGGGTTTAGATACATGCCAATGACTCTTCTCTCTCGCATGATGAACTCTCATCAGAAGCCGAAGGGGTCTCTCTTACGCACTTGCTAAGATGGGGTAGCACAGACTGCTCAGGTTCCACATCCTTCGCGTGAACCTCAACTCCTTCCCGCAACGTCTGCCTCTATAGATCCATCACACTTGTAGCTTCACGTCATCTAGCAATCTCCCTTTCACACGCTTCACTATACTTGAGTCATCTCTCCTCCCTTTCTTTCTCCGTCGTAATATCTGCCATCTTCCTCCACCCTAGCTCCCTTGCCCAGCGCTCAAAATGGTTTAGCCGGCCATTAGAAATGCCTCTAAACTCAAAGTAACAATCAAGATCTTCATTGGAAGAGGGATAACACATAGAAATGATCCTCAGGCTCTACAAAAATTCAAACTCAAAGAACTTCCGGTAAGAATATGTGGAAATAACATACTCCAGAGTGTAGCTAGCTAACACACCCTCCCACCAATGATCCACAACATGAGTCCACATCAGATCTGCATCCTACAACCTCTGGTATTCTTCTTGGGTCCACACGTGTGATCTAGAATACCAGCTTGATCTATACTCATATGCTAAGAGCCATTCATATAGTTCTACTGGGAAGCAACAAAATTTTTTTCATACAAATCATGGTAGAGGTTCTCTTATACCCATGTATGTGCATCAAACTCAGGTCTAGTGCTGAATCTTTGAGCAAATTCATCTTCCATGCTCTTGAACCATGATTCAACACTTTCCAAAGTTAAACATTCTATCATTATTCATTAAACAGATCATGATGTATGCCATTTCCCACTATAAATTTGAAAAGAGGTCTCGACAATGGAACCAAGATGTAGTCATTTTTACCCCTATTACAAAATAAAGGAACCCCATGCACACTGACCGATCACCCAATGGGTGCTTTGGGCACTTACCCAAGGCACGCGCAGTGCTGATTCTCTATTTTATGCAAGTTTAGTGGGAAACATCATCTATGATCCATGTTTAAGAGATTTGAAAAAAAGTAAAGATACAAGCACTATAGATCTTCGAATGACTTCTAGATCCTTGCAATCATTTCGAGATAGAAAGATCTTAACATATTTTATAAATTATACTAGAATGAAAGAAGTTGTACAAGCATCCATACTTAATCATAAACATAAATGAAAAAGAACTATGAGAGATATATGCATCGAATCATCAATGTTCATATTCATGTAAGATGGTAACCTCATTACATTCATAGAGCCATTACAGAATGCCACAGAGAGGTAGACCACAGTCATGCATTATAACTAGAATTATATGGCTAGGATCTCAAAAGAAGGTTTATACCACTCCCATACCCTTGTTACATCCTTCCCTAAGCACAATTACCCAAACTAACAGAGTTCTTACAGTATTTCTAAAGAGCTCCGCCCTCTATCTATTTCTCCCTATCTTTACTTCTATAGATGCTTGTATATATAGGATTTCTAGACTGCCAACTCATCCTCCAATGGCCTTAGATCCAATGCCAAGTGTTTGAATGTGGTCCTCCATGTGAGCATGCTCCTCTAGGCCTGAGCTTTCCACTTTTTACCATGATGTGCTTCTAGAAGATTCTATTGTAGGCATGCTCCTTCTGGGGCCAACCGGTCGCCAGGCTGGCACCTTATCTACTCCACATGTGTAGTCAAGTCATGCTTTTCATGTGTTCTTCCCAAAACACCCAATATGGCTAAGTCATGAACCCTTGGTTCTGTCCGTGTGTGTGCCACGTGTTTCCTTAAAGCCTTCCTTAAACCTTGCCACGTGTGCTTTATCCTTGCGCGCCTTTCTTCAACTAGGCCTTGTGCACCTATGCGCCCTTTTATACTTAGCCAATATTTTAGGGGCCCAACATTGGGGAACTAACAAATCAACTCATAGACAAGACTGAGGAGTTGACAAGAGTTAAACAACAGATGATGGAGAAAGAGGAAGAATGTCAAATTTCCAGAAGATAAAGTGCTATGTCAACAGTCTCTGCACAGAATGAATTAACTTATTGGCCACTCAAGTAATTATGGGATGATACTTGCAGGGAACTCAGTGAAATAAAAACATCCAATGAGGACTTGAGAAGAAAGATGGAAGATGAAAAGAAAACAAGAAAGGAATGGGAAGAAAAGTTTTACAAAGAAGAAGAAGACAAATTTAAATGTCTTGTAAAAATACAAATGGTTTGCATAATGAGTGAAAAATTTCTTGCATGTAGGAGACCTTCTCCTACATATAACATGTTTCTAGAGGAATAATTCATTCAGCGGCAGATGTCAAGAATTGCATTGATTTCATGACAACCTATTCTTCAAATGAGTGCGAGTAGAAAAATCTTCTCTGCGAATTCCATCTCCGTAATCTTATGCTAGAAAAGAACACAGGATTCATGATCAATTTGTATGTGGGATAAAGCAAGGTTAATGCATTTGTTTTTGTTCTTAAAAATCAGATTACATGGAAGGAAAGGGATTTTGAGCATATATTAAAATCTAGTTCATCTAGTCTCTGCATGAGGGCTCACTATGGTAAATCATCTAGCTTTCGTTATACATTTTAGAACCCATGCCTTTGATTGATGGTTCAAGACACACTATCTTTCCAGTTTATAGAAAAGTATTGATGCCTTCACCTCTTATGAGGAGGAAAATTTTGAAGATATTTATGAGGGATGTTTGTCTCGGAAAGAGAAAAATATTTATGCACACTAATTCCTCATATCAATGAAAAGCACAGGGGCATATGGATGGGAATGCGAATGAGGCCACCTCTACTTCTCACCCCCATGTCTCCATGGCAAAATAAAGAACCTCAAGATCCTACTCAATTTGAGGAATGTTAGAGGAAAGTAGAATTAGGAGCAGGGTATAATAATTCTAAACTAAAGCATTGGAATTTAGTTCCAGCCATTTGACCTGAGCAGTCAAATGGAATGCAGAATCCATAACCCCAGATTTGAAGAGTAAAGTTTGTAAGGGGACTTACAAACAAGTAAGTACAGGGGAGATGATAAGGCCAGAATATGTCTCATTAATGTACAATAAATGATCTTATTTTACTCTCCTTTTATCAAGTTTGACTGCATTTTGTGACTTTTGTTTGATTTAATATACGTTAGGATGTAATTTTCCATATTTTTTTGATTTTAGTTCTAACGTTTAAAAACTCTGTAATTCCTAACAAAGTGCTTTAGAAATTTAGTTTTGTAATAAAATAGATCACAATCAGTTGGAAGAATAAAGTATGAAGTGGTCAGCATGTTTTTGGAAGCATTAGTTTCAATACGGCTTAATTCTAGAACTTTTAGACTTAGTTCCAGAACTCATGTATGTAGCTCTAGAACCCTCACGGTTAGATCTAGGATGATTTCTTTTAGTTTCAAAACTTCTCTAAAGTTCTGGAACCAATAAGAATTTGTTTATTCCAACAACATCCGGTGATTTAGCAATCAATGATCCTTTCAATCAGGAGAAAATTAGAAGATTTCTGATTCTTCATACTTGCGATCCCAGGGATAACTATCATACTGACTATACATCCAGCCAAGTTCCAATTAAATATCTATTCGGGCATGATTCAGTTCCATCTAAATCGGTAGGACAACTATGGCTGTAAATGCACCTTTGGAAGGAGTATATATATGCATACATGCAGATAGATTTAGAATATATAGAGATAGATTGATATACATAAATACAAACAAAAAGATATAGAAAGAGACATTACATCTTTGTAATACAGAACATTTTATCAATAAAATAGCCATTTCTATTTTGAGAGAATATTAAGTTGTCAAATCCTATTTCAAGGTGGAGCAAGGGCCCACTCCTCCAAGAACCAGGATCTTCATTTTATTGGTATTTATATTTCCAGAGAAAATAGTATAGATCTGTTAATTTTGTAAATGCTTTTGATTATTCAAGTTGAAATATGTCGTATACTTGTTCCTACAAGTGTTTTAGATTAGATTCTTATTTCCTTGCAATCATCTTTCAACATTCTCAATTGTGTGTTTATTTCCAAAGAAAGTGTGTTTATTACTATAACGTTTGTTTACTTACAACAATCTATTTCATTCTACAAATGTGTGTTTATTTCTAGCCATTTATTTTTGCAGAGAGTGTTTAATTCTAACAAGTTTTTATAGTTTAATTTCAATAATGTTTTGGCCAAGAAGTTCTCAAGACATTGAGAAAATCCCCTAGAAAATATAAAAAAAGAAAACAAATACCTACAGTCAATTACTAGATCACTAAGATTTCTTGTTGGATATAGCTTTAGACACCACCCCTGGTTTAAATATGACATAAAAAAAGAGTTCATTAAATAAAGGGAATAATGACACCCATCACGTACGGTGGTAGGTGAGGAGAAATTAATGTCAAAAAATTGTAAATATTATAAAAGAGGTGCTTGCAATGTTATTTTTACCTTGCATACTTTGAGTTTTTGAGCAGATAAGAGTGATCGAAAGTGGGATGAAGTGTGAAGTGCAAGAGCAAGTAATTGAAGCAATGAACCAGGTGATATATGGACATGGCTAGACCAGAGCTCCATTGGAAGAGTGTTTGAGCCAGTGGGGGGTGTGTGCGGAAGGAAAGTTTACGGAGTTAGGGTTTGGAGAAGATAGATTTACAGCTAGGGCACGAAGTGTTCAAAGTAACGAAGGAGACCAAGGTTTGCAAGGGTAAGAGGTGGTAAGATATTTGAAGTTTGTGAAGCACACTTTGTCGGTCAAGTAAGAACAACGACACCAAGGAGAGCCACGACCATAGATAAGGAAACTGTGATAGAGGAGGCACCACAAGAATGGTTCACAAAAATGCAGTTTCTAGAGGAGGTAATTGAAGGAAGATCATGGAAATATTAGCTGAAAAACTCAAGATAAGTGAAATCAATCAACTGCACCGAAAACCATTAAGGATATCAAGGACGACACCATCTTGAAGACTAATAAGAGGACTGCAAATGGGAAAAGGGTATATGATAACATGATTTACAAGCTACTAGAGAGTGTTAGAGTGATGCAATTATATGATTTTCCCTTCTTTAGAAATCCAGAGTGATTGTACCAATGGATTATGTTGCGAGTCCATGAGGACTTCTTCTACTTTGCAGGTAGAAGGATGAGGATTGCAAAAAGTTGATTGGGAAGGTGACCGGATTGTGCAACTCGGATTAGAAATTTCCAGTGACCTTACTGATGATGATGGAGTAGAGGAAACAACCATCGCATTTAAGTATCACAAGGGAGGCCAAGATTTTAATGTCAAAAACATAGAATACTGAGCTATAAGGGTAGTGTGTGTTTGGTCGATGGCTAGTTGGGAACCTTAGAGAGGTGGAAGGAAGTGAAAAAGTGTTGGCTGTATATCACACATAAGATGGCAAACAAAACCTACTACAATATTGCAGGATACATTACAGAGAGCATCATGGAGGAAGCACACATTCAGATAGATAAAGGTGAGAAGATTACTTGGGGCACTATATTACTCCTTATAGTATTTTGTGAAATCAGTGTGCTGGGCCAAAGGAGAAGATGTGGGTGTACCCAATGGAAAACAAGTTGCCGATGAAGAAATTCACAAAGTTCACTTATTAAGGCATAATTTACGCACTTACAAGCAACACGTAGAAAAATGGTATAGAAGGTTGCGTGATGCATTTAAAGGAGAGTGACACATCCCATGGGAGTTTCCTAGTGTCTTAGAGGGAAAAGCCAAGTTTGTAGCCTACCAACACTTATGTCAGGTAGGTTCTATATGAAGACTAGGGAGAAAATACCTTGGTGTAAGTTTCCCTTGCCTTTACAACACATTATTTTAAGGATTCGGTGAACATGTTGCATAATGCACATAAGTTACGTTTTATGCGAGATAATGTAGATGTAGATATTCACATTCTATGCAAAACTTATGTCTACCCCAATAAGGAGGCATATGTGGAAATAATGGAGTCTGATAATATTGATATCACTCTTGAATTTTTGGTTATAGGGTAGATAGAGCCCACACACGTGTATGTCTACCTAAGGCCAAGGTTTAAGGATGGAAAATATATTGCTAGCAAGGACTTGTCATTGTCAGGTCCTCCTAAGGGAAAAAACTATGGGTATAAAGAGGAAGTTTGAAGATACACCCCTGAGGAAAGAAAAGGAGGACTTAGAGAATGTCCTTGAGAAGGATGAAGAAGATAAATAAGATATTACTATGTTGGATCACAAAAATAAGACTACGAAGGAAGCACAAGGGTGCAAATGAGGGCGCTGGGAAGAAAAGAAAAGAAAAGGCACAAGTATATACCCGTGAAGGTTAGTGATGAGGAGGGAACATCGAGATGGGATCTCACACCATGATGTCTCCATGCCTAGTGTTGAGGTATGATAAGATGAAGGGATCAATGACGAAGAACCACAACATGACACAAGACCCTAGCACACATGAAGAAGAGAGTCAGATTGGTGGGGATACGAAAAGGAGGATAGTGTTGGGAAGTCGATCGGTGGACCTAAAGGTAGAAATGGGAAGGGAGAATCTAGAAGGTGCAAGAATGAATGATCACTCAAATGAGTGCACTAGCATATGAAAGGAGGAAGAGATGGTACAAACACCTAATTTAGGGTATATCAATGACCCAGTGAAGATAATGTGCGCTGTGTTTTGAGAGAACTCTTGCGACGAAACAAATTTATGGATGGGAGTTGATGGACCCTGAGGGTGTAAACCCATGCATAAGGAAACAATTGTCATGGAGTATGCAGACCCACATAGATGAACTCAAGTTTTACGTGTGTGAGGAATATTTTAAGAAGTGCAAAATGAAGAAAAATCCACAGGAGAGACATGTGACAATAAAGACCAAAAGTTCACTAACAAACAGAAAACAATGCCTTAACAAAGATAGTTGTAGAGGTCATGCACTAGAATGTTGATAAAGCGGCTACCTTGAGAACTTTTCTTGAGGATAAGAAGGACAAGGAAGAGGAATTCCAATGCTTGAAGGAAGAAAAGGAGAAAGCAAGAATAAAGTGAAGAATTTCCTTGAGACAACCAAGGAAATTGGAGAGGAAATTTTAAAGGAACGACAATAGTATAAAGCAAAGTTAAGCGACACCTTTCCATCAGCCCCCGCATTATTTACGAACCTTAGTACATTTTTTGTTAGAAGAGGGGACCAACACGTATGGTCTAAGTGTAGAAGAGATAGATGCTCAGAAGGAAAAGGAAGCTACACCTGAGAAAGAGAGAACTAAGAAGTAGATTGAGTGTTGTACAATTGAGTATGATGCCATACTCCAAACATTGAAGGATGAATTGAAAAGAGAAAATTCAGCGCTAGGGATATGTGAAGATCCAGAGTAGATAATCAAGATAAGGACATTACAATAAGAGAATGAAGTCCTTGTAGTGAAGAAGAATGACACTTAAACCAACTAGGTACCCTCATGATGACAAAATAAAAGAGTTGGGGAAGTTGATAGCGTGGAAAATGGATGTAATGGATGGCATGGTGTTAGGGTTAGTGAATGTAGTAAGGGAATTGAAGCACAAGGGTGAGAATTTGACCTGGAAGAAATGGAGGCAGTGCTTGGAGACATTTCTACAAAAATGAAGAAGGGGCTTATTGACTTGAATGAGTTGGAGGGTGGCATTAAACATGAGTACCTTGAGTCTGTTACTACTTGATGAAGTGTAAAAATGCTGGTTATTTAACTATTCTTTACATTTTTCCATTCTTTTATTCTTTAATTCATTCTTTATTCCTTTCTTCTTTGGAGAGATAAGGTGAGAAACCCCATTCTTTGAGGGTGACAATGACATTAGTGTGGGGTAATGTTGGAATGATGAAAAAGTGACTAAGTATTAGAGGTGCATGTGACACTATTGTGCAAGAAGGGGGCACGTGAATATGTGTGAGTGGATGGAAAAATTGCACCCTCAAGTCTTGCGCCCGAGCACTAGGACTTAGCATTTTTTTACATAACACGGGCTAAAAATAGGAAAAACAGTTGGAGTGTAGTTCAAGCAAAGATAAAAGCATGAATATTTTGTGGCTAATGAAGAGCTATTTTGGGAACAAGTGAAATACCAAGAGATGTGCATAATTTTTTCTAATAATATGATTAAGATAGAGTGTAATTATAGATTAATCTATTATTAACCATCATGTAGAAGCATGCGATTGTTGGCACATAGATATTCGAGCATACAACATATTTTGAGAATGCATGGGTGATGAAGGGAAAGCCCCCACCTCTATTAGTATGTAGTATTTTCATTGTTTGATATAGTTTTGAGTTGTAATAGAGTTATGTTGCTTTGGTATGAAGTTACGTGCATGACTCTATGCAAGTATTGTGATGTACTCAACTCTTTGTTTTGTGACGAGTTAATATAATGGATCATTATGGATGGATATTGGTTGTTGATGTCTTTATTCATGGTACTTGTATGGTAAATATGATCTTGATCCTTATCTAATTCATTACACACTATGGTTGTGATCTAATTCTTCTTACACTTGTACATTTAATTACTTGATATGGTTATGGAATATATGAATATGCATACTAACATCTTGAAAAATCCCACATGAAAGTGGGACCTAGTACCTTTGTGCACTTTAGGAAAGTGTTCACATTTATCTAGATGATGTGCCAATGCACTTAGGTAATTGAGGGAAAAATAAAGGCTACAATTTCACTTAATAGGTTTTGAATAAACTTTGACTTTAGGTGGCCTACAATTGGCAAGATCCGGTTGAAGGACTTGTTATCTCTCTTAACATGAGAAAATTATTGGGATGTATATGATCAAACACTTGTGATTCAAATTTTATGAAGGCGTTATTTTGTTCAGTTTTTTTTTGAAATGACTCCCTACAACTTGCACTATACCACCAAGAAGAGGAAATATCTCAACATTGAAGACAAAACATAGGTGAGTAAGGATACCTTCCTCTTTTCTCGTCTCACAATACTAGTAAGAAATGTGGGGTCAACACCAAAGACTGTGAAGGATGAAAGGTGTAATAAGTGATTTATTTTTGTATTTTTGATTTATTTTTCCTTGATTGTTGATATTGCGCTTTTTAGGAAGGGATGTTTTCCCCAAATCTCAACCTCATGTGACTAGTAGGATGGAAGGGTTTAACACTGTAAACTGAGATAGATGGTCAAAAGATTCGTAAAGAAGTTTAGAGCTTTTTGTGAAAGAGAGAGATTGTTTGGAAGGGGGATTTACCATTAGTAATCTTCTAGAAAAGACCATAGGTAAAAAAATATGCAATGGTAGAAACCATAACAGGGATGAGGTATATAATGCCTAATAAGAACAAGATTAACTTGTGTTTGATAGGGAAAGAGTGGGAAGATACAATGATGTTAGGGTTGAGATATATGCCAATGGATGAAATAATTAAAATGGCTTGTTTATATGAGTTGACAAGTATAAACAACCTCCCCTAGTGTGGAAAGTACTTGTGGATAAGTAGTTTTCCTTCACATTTTTATTTTCATATAGTTCTTTGATGAAGTGATGACTATGGTGGGTTGTTTGTTTCTTTTTACACATTTTGATTTTTTTTTTTTTTGCGGATTAGGGTTGGTAATGGACTCTGTTTTTTGGAAAAGGTCTATGGTTATGTTAGTTGAATGGTCTGATTTACAAAACCTAGGTGGACAATGTCCAAGTCATTAGAGTAGATGAAAATATTTTCAATAAATTGAGGATTTGGTTAGTCTTGATTTATGAGACATGGGTGGATGAGGTCCAAATCCATGGAGTAAATGGATTTTTTTCAATAAATTGATGGTTTGATGAGTCCTATTTTATGAGACTTGGGTGGAAAAGGTCTTAGTCAACGATGTAATTGTGATTTAACTGGTCCTAACTTATGAAACTTGGGCGGAGACAAGGTCCAAGTGAACGAGGTAAGTAGAACATTTTTCAATGAATTGATGACTAAATTAGTCCTAAGTTATGAGACTTGGGAATGCGAGGTCCAAGTCGACAGAGTAAAGATAAGTATTTGTAATGAATCTAAGATGTGATTGATCATGACTTACGATAATCATGTGAATGAGGTCCAATTCAAAGGAGTAGATAGGATTTGATTATTTAACGAGGTCCAATCTATGATTTTATGTATGATTCATGATGTGTGGATTCAAATGGTCATGAGGACCAAATGATAGGATTAAATTATTCAACACAATATTTACAATTAAATCTTGAAATTGGTGTATGTTGATACCCTTAGGAACACATACATCATGGAATCCATGAGTATGAATATCGTGATGCACAGGTGATGTTGTGGTCAAATCCATGAGAGGGATTTGTACAAATGTCTTCTCTAATTGTTTGATAATGTCATAAGAATTAGATGAAGATTTTACATTTGATGACTATTGTGGAACAATAGTAGATGTAGGAGTAAACACTTGAGGTATTATGGATATGGAAGACTGCTTAGTTGCAAGTTTCTAAACCGGTGTTTGTAGCTTTTTTATGACATGGCTAGGAATGTAAATTTTGATGGTGGCTACATTATCGAGTGTAGGATCTAGTGATGAAATGATAGAATCAAGCTCAACATTATTCAATGATTGGCCCTTATCGTTAGATTTTTCATTTGTACCATGAGTTGAAAAGGAGTCCTGAATCACTTCTAATTCTTCATTTGGTGTGGTTGTAGTAGAAGTGTCTTCAACTTTAATGTCTCCATTGTCAAGTAAATCTTGGATGTAATGATGAAGTTTTGAACAATGGTCTGTAGAATGGCTGTTGATGTGATGGCACTCTCAATATTCTGATTTGTTATACCATGTAGGTTTTGGTTTTCCTTTTGTGAAGGGTATTGTTAGTGGATAAGTGACCATGTTAGCTTCTTCTAATTGATGAAGGAAACTTGAAAGGATTTCTCCAAGAGGCATAAATTGTTTTCTTTTGATTTCACATGGAGTAACTTCTTGACTAGGGAGTATGATTGTTTGTTTACTTGATTCACTTGATTGATGATTTGAAGGATTCATGATGAGGCCTTTTGCAATAAGGGCTTTCTCAAGTTGTGTTCATATTTTTTTTTTAGACAATACATTTTCATTTGGAATGAGAGTTCTGAATTAAGATTTGTTATGAAAATGCCTATCAACCATTTTTCAAGTATGAAACAATGAAATCGGTTTGCAATGAGGTGAAAGTTTCATTATGAGTTTTGTTGACATCTCACGAAGTTTCTCATGAAAGCTTCCTTCGAGGAGGCACGTGTGGTCGCCATTGTTTAGTGAAACTAGTGTTTGATTTGATCAAAGGTTAAAACTGTGTTTTGGATCGAATCGATGGATATTCTAATTTTTTATTCGATTTGGGATTGATTTTTACTTAATACTTGAACAAAATGAATGTTCAAAGTATAAAGTTTAGATGTTGGTTTTATTTACTTAATACGTGAATAAAGTGAATATTTAACATATAAAGTTTTGGATTGGACTCTTGATTAAATTTAAATGGATGTTATGAAATATGTGAATAAAGTGAATATGCAACGTATGAAAGATTTGAAACAGAATTTATTTTTACTTAATACGTGAACAAAGTGGATGTTCAAAGCATATAAAGTTTAGATGTTGGTTTGATTTCCTTGATATGTGAATAAAGTGAATATTTAATGTATAAAGTTTTGTATTGGACTCTTGACTTGATTGCGTATTTGCACCTACTGATTAAGTAAAGTCAATATTCAATATATATAACTCTTGGTTAGATTTAATTGGTTATTATTAAATAAATGAATAAAGTGAATATTCAGCGTATGAAGGATTTGATTTCAAATTGATTTTGCTTATATTTAATAACGTGAATATCAAAATATAAGACTTTAAAGGTTGAGAAAGATTGCACTTAAATTTTGACAAAGTGAATGTCAAAATAGGAGACTGGATAATGTGTTTAAATTTTGGAAATTGGATCCAAAGAGTAAGACTTAGACTTGATATGGACATGAGAATAATGTGCTTAAACTTGGAAAGAGAATCCAAAGAGTAAGGTTTAAACTAGATTTAACTCAATTTGGAATGGGTATCCAAAAATAAAAGAATTTACAAAATTTTAGAAAATATTTGATTTTGATGAAGATGGAAATAAGATTTAGCTTGAGAGAAGAAAGTGAAGTGTAAATTAAATTGATTTAAGAAAATATGGAGAAGAATAACGGTAGTAAGGAGGATTTTTCAAGTAACTTGGTTCAATTAGTCAAGCTTCCTAGATATGGCTCTCTCCCTAAATACCAAGTGTTTATTCGAATGAACACAATACAATATTTCTATTTGCCACTTTACTTTACCCTCATTGATTAACAAAGCTGAATTTTACTCCGCTTGATCAATCAAACCGGGCCATCACTATGGATAACATTGGATCTAATTCTCACAAGGTGTACTAATCAAGTAGGTGGGGGTCCCATTTTGTTGGCCAATTCCCTCAAGGTGCTAACTACTTTGGGGTTCCTATGACACTCACAATGATTTTTGGCCCCTAACCATGCACTTCCCATAGTTACAACAAATTGGGAATAAACCCTTCTCCAAAAATTTTAATTAAAAAGTGTTTTATAAAGTTTAAAGAAAATATGATAAAGTTTGGTTGTCACGATCAAGGAAACCCTTGATCGGTTGTTTGGTTGAATGTTTAAGGTAACTTTGTAATAAATGGTCCTGCAATCAATAATATAGTAGTTTTTCTTGTAATGAAATAACAAAAGGCAAGCTCATTGTTTCTAATTTTCAAGATCACCCAAAAGGGTGTGAGAAAAGAGCATATGTGATGAGCTTGTCTAGATTAGATTAAATGATAACTAATAGCAAAATAAACACTTAAATTGATTAGTTATAAAACATATGAGAAATGGATTAAAAACAAAGCTAAACCAGAGATTAGAAAAAATTTAAAATGCTTTGGAAAATGCAAAAATCAGTAAAACATAGTGATAAAACGCTAGTGTGTGCACTAAGGTGCGCTAGCATGAAAGGTTACATTAGCATGTGCAATGAGGTGTTTTAGCATAATAGGATACACTAGCACATGCAAGTGAACAAGTTTACGTAATAAGGGATTTTTCAAACAGAGAGTAGAAAATAATTTAATGCTAGTGCGTATCTTGACGCACTAGCGCGTGTAAGGGGGAAGTTGAATGCTAGCATGTAGAAGGAGACAAAATAAAACAGATCTAAAATGCTAGTAGGAAATGCTATGTTAACATGTGAAGTGTTATGCTAGTGCATGCAATACTACGCTAGTACACTTCACAAGTGATGCTAGTGCCCA
Source organism: Taxus wallichiana var. yunnanensis (assembly GCA_018340775.1). Lineage (NCBI taxonomy): Eukaryota > Viridiplantae > Streptophyta > Pinopsida > Cupressales > Taxaceae > Taxus > Taxus wallichiana. The sequence continues at coordinate 869,680,421 of CM031234.1, read as the reverse complement.
TAGTCATATCTAGCACATGTTTCCTGTAGGTGCTCAAAAATTTCATGGATAATACATGACTCGACTATTTTTTTGATGATTTTTCTCAATTCTCTTCACAAAACACTCAAATTTGGACATTTGTTCTAAAATAAGATAAGGAGCATGCAAATGAAGTCAGTTTAGAAAGAAATGATCTAAAAATGATAAATAATTGCGTGGGTGTCCCACTTTGGATGTGCTTAGAATGTATATAATGAAAAAATGAAAGTAAATGAAGAAGTAAGAAAATACAAAATGCAAACCTTTCCTTAAAGTCTTCTTGCAACCTCAAGATGAGATAGTTGAAGTGTTAATACACTTGTTGGATCTCTTGGGATTGTTTGATTGTGGATGCTCCAATTTTGTCTCCAAATGAAGAAGAAATGCTACAAGCAAGTGTGAACATGAGGACACCCTTTTTGGTATACAAATTCAAATGGTAAATGAGCAAAGGTTTGTTGCAATTTCTTAAACCTTACAAGGATGAATTGTAAAGAAAAGAGCCTCATATTTATAGATGGGGGAGAGGCAATGGATTGTGGATCAAGGTTTGAATGAGTTATAAGATCATGAATGTATTTTCCTAAAATAGTCATTTGATTTGGTCTGTGCAGTTGGATGGTTTGAATATCCATTAAGGGAAATTAATATTTGGTTGGCAATAAGATTTTATTTAAGAAGTTGGTTGTACATGAATTATTGTTGCTTCCACCTTTGTAGGGTTCTAGAACTTGAGTGGAGTGGGCTAGTTCAACTTGAGTGACTAGGATAGTGAAGTGGAGCTAAGTGGAAAGTGAGTGGATAATTAACTATTTAATTAAATAAATAGTTAATTAAATTAGCCAAGAAATATAGGACTAGGGTTTAAGAACGATTAAAATTAATTAAATTAATTCCAAAGGGATGTGGGTGAATACTTAAAGCATGATAGAATTAATTAATATTAATTATAAAGGGATGTAGATTTGGAATATTATGCAAAGGATATGGATAAATAAGAATAGGTATGTATTTTTAGGGTGTCTATAGCTGTAAATTTTATCATTACTCTTTGAAAAATCATTTACAAGCTAGCGAAATAAGATATACCGAGATAATAAAGCAACTTTCCTTGTTGATCCTACATTTGAAGAGCAACGACGAGAAAATTTAAGACTTCCTATTGTCTAGACACCAAGAAAATTGGGTGATAATTCTTCCTTGAATTTAACCCAGACTTTCCTCTTGAAGACTCTCTTAAAGAATCAATTGCAACACCACTAGATATTATTCCTAAAGAATAATAATAATAATAATAAATGGTTGTATATGTACCATGAGGACAGAACATAGGCCCATTGAATCTAATTCCTCCACTTCACGAGCTACCTAAAGGATCAAGGAAGAACTTCCCCAAGTTTAGGATGGAAACAACAACCAAATGAACACATAGATGCATTTATCATAGTTTGCTGTGTGTTGTGAGTAGAACATGAGGATGTGCTATATGCTTGTTCATGGAATCATTGCAAGATGTTGTTTTAGATTGGTTCTACCATCTACCCGTGAGGTCAATCACTAACTGGACACAATTGAAGACTATAGTTGAGGCTAGATTCAAACCAATCGAAGATGAACACGATTTTCTCACAAAATGTTCTTAGTTGAAGAAGGAAGTGAATGATGATATGAGGTATTTCATTATAAAATTCAACAGGTTGCTTTATAAGATTCCCAGAGTGCAAGGCTTCTTAAAGACAACCAATTGAGGTTCTACGTAAATGCTCAATTACTAGAGGTGAGATTTATTCTAAGAAGATATTAACCCAATAATTTAGATGAGGCTCAAGAAATTGGGGTATATGTAGAAGATGACCTTATTGTGTCTAGGAAAATCAAGAAAGGATAAAAAATAAAAATATTAGAGTTCTGTTGGATATCATAAGCACTACGCGGGGGGTGAATCAAATGCGGATCAATATTTTAACCTTTAAATTTTTTGATTAGAAATAAAAACCAAACCATGAACAAATTGTAGTGCATGCAAGAAGACAAATATAGAGGACACTAAATTTATAGTGGGAAACCCTTAGAGGGGAGCACCCACTCAACCTAAGAAGCACCCACTTCCTAGTCCTTCTAGCACCCACTAGAAGGTTGCCAAGCACCCACTTAGCTAGTTCCACAAGCTGTAACTTGCAAGGAGCTTCTACCCCTGTAACCCAAACACCCACTTAGGAAAAAGATACAATAACACCGTTATTTGATCATCTAGTACATGTTGCTTATTCAACTAATTATGATCACCTTTCTAGCACTACTTGTTCATTTTCTCACACTTTACCTTATTATTTGGTATTTACACTTGTCTCTCGAGAAATTACTCATACAACTACTTCTAAGGCTGTCAATTAACTCTCATCTTCATCCTAGTTATTATGTCTATCTCTATTCTTCTATATTAGTCATCATATTCTTTGTTCATAGTTCATCATAGTTATCTCCCCCTGTTTCATATATACTCGAGACTTCTTCCTTTATCTTAGTCCTCCGTATATTCTATATAAGTCCTCTACATTTACTATATCAGACCTCTTCCTTTTCTATATTAGTTTTCTACATTTTGTATGTTAGTTCTCTTCCTTTTCTATAGTTCATTGATTTTATACACTTTTTCTATACTTATTATTATTTCATTGCAGTCATCTATCTCTCAATTTGTCTAAGTTTGTTTCAATGTCCTTCTTATTCTCGATTGCCTTCAACTTCTCTTACTTATGCCAACATGTTGTCAAGCCTTGTTTTTGATCTAGAGATACCTGTCATAGTTTTTTTAACAAGACATTTCATGTCAATTTCATCATATATGTTTTGCCTCAACAACTCTTCTATTATGTTAGACATTGATTATATACTTTATAAGACTCTAACTCTACCCTTCTCAATAGTACTTTCAAGAAAATATTCAACTTAACATCAAAAGACCTTTCATCTACTGTATCTTAGCTGCAAGACTTATCTTAAAGGAAGTTCTACCATTTACCTATTGTTCTCTCAATATTTTCAACTTCTCACTCTCTCAAAACCTCAAAATTCATTCTTTTCCTTTTAATTTGTTTTATTAAATTTTCTTGAGAAATATCTATCTTCCAAGATTCAAGATTTTCATTACTCTTGTCTCACTTCATAAATGCCTTTCAAGTTCTTATCTAAATTTTTCTCCAACCATGCATCATGACCTTTCAACTTCTCTTCATGCTTAAGGTGAGAATTTTCACCTCTCTTGAGAGTTTAAGAGGCATTTGATGAAAGACAACAACTCAAAATTTATACCTTCCTTTTAAGATGAATAGATGCTTCATATATTTGAATTAGAATGAATATAACAAATATTTTTGTCTCCACATTCCAACTTGAGCCAAGAAGTTGTTTCATGCACATAGGAGGAGTTTGAGCTCTTCAAACACTTAGCAGTCTTTTGTATTCAATACGTTTGGCTTCCATTCTATAGGTCATCATTGTATAAAAGTTATGAGAGCATTGACATGAATATTACTGAGATTGAAACACTTTGATGTTACTTCTACACCCTTATAAACATTGATTCATTGAGGAACTCACCGATTAGACTCCTACATAGGCTGATTGAACATTAATACATGAACATTAATGTTTAAGCATTGTGTGGTGAAAAGATTGTGGCAACTTGTTTTACCCCACACTATGTGGAGAGTTTGGAAGGCTCGTAATGATAACATTTTCAGAAACAATAGAAAGGCATGTAACAAAGTCTACAAGGAAATTATCATTACTGTGCAAGATAATATTGCTAGATTTAAACCTCCTAAAAATAGGCTTTACCCAGAGAAGGAAGAATACATCATGACTGATTGGAATATTGACACTGTCAATAAGAATAACAATGGGATTGATAGAAACACAGTCCGATGGATTAAGCCTCCCATTGATTGGCACAAGTTAAATTTTGATGGGGCCTCAAAAGGAAATCCGGGGGACTCTGGAGGAGGGGGAGTCATCAGAGATCAAAGAGGTTGTTTTGTTGTTGCTTTTTCTGGGAGAATGGGCAGGGTAGACTAATCATTATTCGAAGCCACAGCGGCTCTTTGGGGTATAAGACTTACCAGATATTGTAATATTCTGAATATTATAATTGAAGGTGATTCTCTGAATATCATCAATCTATTAAACAAAAAGCAACACCCCAGCTGGTCTATCAGAGATTTTATTGGGGAAGCTATTGATATATGCAAGAGCTTTGAAAATATTAAAATCACCCACACCTATCGGGAAGGAAATAGGGTCGCGGACAGTTTGGCTAACCTTGGTGTTACTAATTCCTTTCAAAATTGTCTTGGGGGGACATTTTGCCCACTCAAATCAATAAATCCAAAATCAATGATCTACATGGCAGTGAAAATCAGCACTAACAGCTGTAATTTGGACGCTAATGTGCGGATCCTCAAGTACAATATGATGACATCACATAAGATATGGATGATTGATGTGATATGTGTGGGATGGACTATCATCATTTCTAGGCATAGGAGGAAAGCCGAGGAGCGGGGCAATAATTACAAGTATGGCATAATAATTAAACCTGCTTTCATGGAAAGGAAAGATTCAAATACCAACATCAAAGCTCTGCCTGTCCCGCATAGTGGTAGCATTTTTACCATTGAGAATAGGAAAAGGAACAGAGGAAACATGGGGGGTCCACCTTGCAAAACCGACCCACAATCCGACATGGAAAGAGAATACGGAGCTTTGGAATTACCTATAAATTGGTGGTCTGTCTAATTTAATTGAAAGGATTCAAGGATTTGACCAAGACATTTCTATCGATTCACCCGGGGATGGAAGAATCAGTTGTCAAATACAAGATAACATGGAGATTGAGATCACGGAAGAGCTCATCGCCTAGATCACGGGCCTCAGCCTGGAGGGCACCAAATTCTTCAATAAGAAGGTGGACAGGGAGGTGGAGACCAAGAAGTTCCTAGACGAGGGGGAGAATCTTGAATTCGTGACTGCTGGCATCAAGGTGGCGTCGATTCCTGAGCCTTTTGCTGAGCTTGCCAGGATGGTGGTTAGGTATGTAACTCTTGAAGGAAGATTTGTGACTATACCTCAAAAACATTTGATATTTCTAAATCACTTTCGTAGAAATATCATCATCAGCTTTCCTCACTATTTGATAAAATCACTGGAGAAATCAATTAGGGAAGTTCAGAGCCACTCTAGGGCTGTCCCTTTGCACCAGGGGCTTATCCTCTTGATCCATCACCACTTTGTTCTAGCTACCCCCATGAATCCTACCCCACCTTCTTCCTCCATACCTCCACCTGCTCGCACCGCTTCCACTCCCCCTGCTGAAAAGGAAGATTGAAGTTGTTGCTTCCAGCAAGAAAAGCAAGAGCATAAAAGCTAAAATCCCTGCTTCCCAACGGGTCCTAAGGAGCCACAAAGACCTGGAACTTGCTGAGAACCTCCTGCATATCAGTAAACCGATGGAGGAGCCCAAGGAGGAGGAATTGATGGACAGAGTGGATAGATTAGAAAAGGAGATACAAGAGCTCAAAGGGACTATAAAAAATATGGAAAGAGCTAAGGGAAAAGGAATTCTTCAAAGTGATGATGAAGAGGGGGTTATTGCTGAAGTCTTCAAGAAGTTACAGTCCTTGGATGGCAGAATGGGGAATGTAAAAAGTCACAATGACTGCATATTATCTACCCTTAAAAGCATTTATAATTTCATTGAACAACATGTTCATAGTGTCTGCAGTTTAAGTGGGGTTAATGAGGACATTTGGGGCCCTAAAGAGAAAAGGGATATTGCAATTGCTCAGGCAGATATGAGAGACTCCTCTCAGGCCACTGCCATTGCCTTCTTCATGTCGCTGTAGGCTATCAAGACCAAGATTGACAGGGCTATCAAGTAATGGGTTCTGTGATGCTATTTTTTGGCTGCAAAGTTGCTGTTATCTGGAGGTTTTGGTGCTACTTTTTGGTAGAGTTCTATATGTTGTTTCTCTTTTGGTTGCTTTTTGATCTTTTCTGCTTCTTTTTGGATCATTGTTTGTTTGGATCCTTTCTTCACTTGTATTTTCATATTTGGCTGTTGAGCCCTCTCTCGGTTGGCCGTTTGCCCTTCTCTCGGGTCATTTCTCTCACCTTTGCTATCTGGCTTTTGAGCCCTTTTGTATATACAGGTATAGTCCCTTCAAAACTATTTTCCCTTAATAAAAAAACATTAATACATGAAGAGATTTGTATAAGACATGGAGTAGAGGATGTTCAAGCATGAAGAGAAGCTTCAACTTGTTTTTCTACCTTAAACATGGCTTAGGTTTTCAAGGAGAATCAATCAAACACAAAAAGAATGACTTAGTTCCTTGTGAAATATGACTGCATAACTTTAAACTTTTTCTATGAAGAACTCCTTCCATACTCGATCAAATTCAAAAATTTATTTTGAAAATTCTTGCTATGACCTCTATAGAGATGTATTCAATATTTCATGGATTTTCATTGGTTAGTTTCGAGATTCAAGCAAAAGAATCTTAAGAAACCCTAGTTTAAGGGTTATAAGACTTTGAAAGACTTAAGAGAGATAAAAAATGAATTCTCCTTAAAAATAAGATGAAATTTTAAAATTCCACATGGCATATATTTTTTGAACCATTCTCAACCTTTTCCAACCAATATTTAGCCATGAAACACCTTCACATGCTTCCAGGAATCAATTTTGCAGAGTTCAGTTTGGCAAACAAACAATGTTCTTGGTTAAACTAGTATCTCAATTTTGTTTTACACCTATTTAAACCTGTGGATTTCTTAGAAGAAATTCACCACATTCTATAGATATTCTCACCCATTTGGGAACACATATGCACTACAAAAATTATCTCTTTTTATTGATTTGCATAGTTGCTTTGAATTTTTGCTTCCAAAACCCTTGTCAATAGGCAATAAGAACAACACCTTATTTATTTTTCCTACAAGATGCATATTTGTGATGAGTAGAGTTGCCCTAGACTCTAAATATGATGATAATGATGATTATAGAATAAGAACTTGAAGTGGAACACTCAGAATATAGACTTCATGGAGAATTTTGGCAAGACATCTTGACTTCACCTTCCAGGTAAGCATGGAGAGAACAACTTCACACCTTAAATTTCACTTGGTAGTCACCTTAGTTGATCAAGAGCCATGAAAAAAACCTATGGAGAACTTTTGAGCTTTTATTACAATCAATTGGCCAATGTTAGGTTCTTATACAAGTTTATGCTATGAATATCATTCAAACAAGGTCCAAGGTCTGAACTACTAACTGCAACTTCATGGAGATTTGACCTTAAACCATAATATTAGCCTTAAAAAGTTCATAAATGCACTGATAAGACTTTAGGAGTGATCAAGAAAAAATTTTGAAGTCAATTTCACCTTTTTCTCCCATCGATTCAGGACACAGTCCAGAGAGAGAAAAACTACTTCACTAAAATGCTCATATCTTTTCAATGACAAGTCCAAATGACTTGAGAATTTTTACACTAGTTCATGCTTGGAATATTATTCAAAAATTACTTCTATGATTTATCTGAAGGAGACACTATATTTTTGCTTGACACCTAAGAAGCTAGAGGAGCTCCAAATATATTTTTCAAGAAGGAGGATTAAAAAACAACTTAAATAACTCAAAATATCCTTTATAGAATCTAATGAAATTTGACATGGAGAATTATAAGACATACCTATACACATTACAGGTATTGGTTAGTCATAGGTTTTCATGTGGTCTATGACCAATCTCATTTGCAAGCAAGAATAACTGAGTTCTCAAGACAACTTTAAGTGACTATTGAATTTTGCCTTGGGACCTAAATCAAGCCTTTTTTACTCAAATATGACCTGGAAAATATTTCTAGGCTACTTCCATACTCTCATGGTCTTTTCATGACCTATGCCAGCCTTTCATACCTCATCAGGCTCAAGAAATAGGCCTAAATGAATCAGTTTGACTTGAGACTTCCACCAACTGACCTGATACTCATTGTAAGAGCTTGTTATCATGCTTATACCATCATACCTGACATGTATCACATCTAAACTAGCCATACCTACCATGTCCATGCTTCCACCGAACTCCCGCCTCACCAACCATGCTGCATGTAGAGAACTCGAGACCATCCTGAACTTCCTTACAAGGTCTTACTTCACCTTTCACTGATTTTCCAATAATGCCACTTGACATTAATGACAACACTAATGAACACGGTTCAAAAATTCCCCTTTTCATTTGATGGCAACCTACTCGAAACATATAGAATTTCATGGCAAACACTTGCATACTTGGTTTTTGGTTGCATACTCTATATCTCTCCCCTTTTGACATCATTGAAAAGGGTGCACTATTCCTTTTTAGGGGCCAAAACATCATGTTTCTTTAACTAGGCATGAAAGAGAACAAGTTTTCATCTCAACCTATTTTGAGCATCTTTTAGGTAACAATAGTCATGGATGAGAGGTAAGAACACCATTAACATGCCAACTATGTTAGTTCTGAGCATCTCAAAGCATCACTTTACCTTCTTGACACTTTCCATCATTTCTAGGCTTAACTCCATGCAATACAATTCATCTTCCTACTCTTCACACTATACCTTGGTGTTAGTAACCTTTAAAGCCTTGAACAACCCTTTTGTGCAAAATTGACAATTTTCAACAAGCAACTGAAGGTCAACCATGCTTAGATTCATGCAACTATTACTCCCCCTAGACAAAATGCCTCAAATTATAGCTTAAGAGCACAACTTAGAGTTACTGGCCTAGCTATCATGCCTTGAATTCAACTCTACAACTTTTTCAAGGTCCTAAAGCTCCAATTCAATCTTCTACAAGTCATGTTTAACTAAGATAAGCAACTTCACACTATCACCAACTTGACCAATGAGAGAAGCATCTCTTTCATACCTAGAATGGTCATGAAAACACCATGTCAACCTCCTGAAGGATCAGGGACACACTCCCCCTATCTTGGAGAGTCCATATACATCATGAGCAACCTACCAATATTGTTAGAGGACTGATAAGAACATTTCAATAGCCAAAATCATCATTAAGTAATTAATAGAGTGCCTTGTGGCACCTAAACACATGCAACCACTTTCAATGAAGATTATATCAAGATTCCCCTATTTTAGAGACAAGGATGCAACATTCTTAGCACTCATACCACTCTTTCTGAGTACTGTAACTGAGTACCATCCTTCACTTGAAGGTCAAGGTCAATGTATAGGCCTAGGTCTTGATCAATTCACCCTTAAATGAACTAATTCATCTTCAACCATCATGAAAAGCCCATGTAAAAGACTAAGAGCCACTTTATGAATTCATTACTACTGACTCCATGTAAAAACAAGCATATAAAAATTTTTAAAGTGTAGTTTTGGGTTAAAACGCAATTTTCATCCTTCAACTAGAACCATCTTCTTATACTTCCAATCAACCATTATATGTAGAATGAAAAATTTGAAGAATGCACATACCTTTTAGGATGACATTGAGATTTGAAGAACACTTCATACCACTGACTCAACTTAACTCTTCCTTCTTTGAACACTTGAAGCTTGTAGGTTATCATCTTCCACTACCATAAAGATTCAAACACTACAAATCACTAGAAAGCAATCCAACACTATCATGTGTAACTAAAAATATACCCTTTCTTGAATCCTCAAACCTTTTCCATCCTCTATTCCTATGAGCTAATATGGTTTTTTTAAAATTTTGGCCTCAAACTCCTTCATTTGACCTTTCAAAACTAAGTTTCCATGCAAACTACTCATTAGGACTGTGTAAACCCACCAAGGCCAAGTATAGCATTTTGTCTTGATTTTTCTCTTAACATCGTAAAAAAAGATCTCATAATTCATGTATAGTACCTTTCAAATAAATATCAATCATGATCAACCCAATCTCATACTTTTAGCACCTGAATTTGCTTGGAAAAACTTTGATAATATGATTTCTTAGTTACATCATTGTCTCAGTCAAGCTATTTGAGATCTAATTGATCAAGTAGGACTTGATCTCCTTAAACCAATTTCAAAGAGATTTTAGGGACTATACACCACATTTGCATTTCATGATATAGACCAAGACTTATGTCCAAACAGTTCATGAGAATAATACTTATGCATTATGATACTTGACAACTTCTGTGACATCTACATAGCTCCATACATGTGATGGACTCATGAACACATTGAATGCAAGCTACAACAACACATGGTTACTTCATGATACTCCAAAAACTTAGACTTGGAAACTATAAATCTCAGACCTCATGAATCTACTAACTCCCCCTAGGAGTATGCTCAATATGACTTTAGACCTTTGACCATAGACTGATGTTAATTGACTTCATGAAAAGAAAAAAGATTTGAAATTTTTGATGTTTTTGACCACATAACATACCTTTTACTTGATGCAATGACACCACTCTTTTCAACACCTAGTGATGACAATATACACCTTCCTATCTTCATATATTCAACAATACTTACATACTTCATAAGACAAGGTCATGAGATTTATGAACATACAAAATTGTCTTGTGTAAGAAATTTTAACCATAATTAGACCAACAAGAGAGTCAAAACACATCATACAAATGACTTCAATACAATTTTACACAAGAGAACCCAAACAAAACCTTGAAAAATCATAGGATTACATACCTTATGCATCATGGAGAAGACTCATTCTAACTCCAATGCTTCATTTAAGTGAATATGCCTCCTAGAAGCTTAGAGAAGGCATATTGTGAGCCTTGAATCATCTCAAAACAACATAAAGTCATCATAACAACATGATGAATCCTCCATTTTCCCTTTTCTTGTCCTCGAACCTGTTGACCTTCTTAGCTACATTTCTAGGTAAGATAACCTCATTACCTGAGCTCTCATCATCATTTGAGAGTTCTTGATAAGCATGCATGTTGCAATTCATACACTTTTTCTACCACTACTTGAGGAAGAAATTCCTCATCCTTTGTACTAGATTTGTTTTCATGTTTCTTTCCTTTTTCAACATCTATTGATATCTCATGTGAGCTAGTTTCTCTTGACACTGTGTTAGCTTGATGTGCTTTTTCAATATCTACCCATGTTACCTTCTTTCCAATATTTTCTATTTCAACTTCTGACTCTGCTTTCTTGGCTGATTTTGTATGAGTGTGTTTGATTTCATCTTTTCTCCTATAGATGAGCTTCCTCTTAAGACAATGTCTTGCAAAGTGTCCAACTTTGTTGCACTTGAAGAAAACTAATTGACTCCTTTCTAGGTGTAATTTCTATCCATTCTTGCTTCATAGGTTCCTCAAGATAGTATTTTGTTGTGTGACCCTTCTCATGACAATTAAAACAGACTTTGTTCTTTTCATACTCAGTCCTACAATCTCTCCATGGATGCTCCTTATCTATCTTTCATCTCTCTCTATGTCCAAAAACATAGCATGAAAAATAATATCCATTAAATTTTCTCTCATACCTAGATGCATTTGGTTGTCTAAACCTTCCTATGTTGATCTTCTTGGTCTGCTTCTTATTTGTTTTTTGCTTGCTGGACTAGCCTTTTCTTCTTCCTTGTTCTCTAATGGATTGATTCAGGCTTCAAATCTCTTTTCTTTACTTGTGCCACTTTTCTCTGATAATATTTAGATCTGCCCTTAATTTCTCACACTCTTTAGTATTTGCTTGGATGGATGCTTGACATGACTTATGTTCTATTTCACCAAAATGTCTTTGTAGATCATTAAACTGATTTGTAACTTGTGTCAGTTCAGTCTTTATGGTCTTTACTTCCTCTTCAAGTTTTAGGTAGTCATTTTCTTTTTATTTCAGAGCTCTTGAAACATTGTCTACAAATGAAGCCACTTCATTTAGTTCTTCAACATGGTGAGCTTCCATGTGCTTAATCTCATTCTTCAGACCTTCTATCAAAGATTGAGCAAAATCTCATACTTTCTCTTCAAGATTGATTCAGCTAAAGAACTCATGCTTGTGTCTTTAGGATCACCTCCAAGTTGTTAGGCTTAACTCGAGAACCACACTTTGATACCAATTGTTGGATATCACAAGCAATGAGAGGGGGGTGAATCAATGTAGATCAATATTTTAACCTTTAAAATTTTTTGATTAGAATAAAAAACTCAAACCATGAACAAATTATAGTGCATACAAGAAGACAAATATATAGACACTAAATTTATAGTGGGAAACCCTTAGAGGGAGAAAACCCACTTGAAATCAAATATTTTATTAGGAACACCAATTCCTAACATAATGATTTCCATCTTGGTTGACCCCACTCCCTAATAACCCACTTCAATTCTAAAGCACCCACTAGAAGGTTTCCAAGCACCCACTTAGCTAGTTTAACAAGTTTGTAACTTACAAGGAGCTCCTACCCCTATAACCCAAGCACCCACTTAGGAAAAAGATATAATAACACTATTAATTTGATCATTTAGTTACCCATTACTTCATTCAACTAATTATGATCACCTTTCTAGCACAATGTACTTGTTTCATTTTCTCACACTCTACCTTATTATTTGGTATTTGAACCTATCTCTCGATCAATTTCTCATACAACTCTCTTCTAAGGCTATCAATGAACTCTCATCTTGATCCTAGTTATTATGTCTTCTCTCATTTATTCTATATTAGTAATCATCTTCTTCATTCATAGTTTTATCATAGTTATCTACTATGTTGTTTCATATATCTCATACTTCTTCCTTTATCTCATTCCTCTATATTTTCTATATTATTGTCCTCTTTTCTTTACTATATCGGAGTCTCTTCCTTTTCTATATTGGTTTTCTACCTTTTGTATGTTATTTCTCTACCTTTTCTATAGTTCACTGATTTTATACACCTTTTTCAATTAACATTATTTCATTCAGTCATCATCCCTCAATATGTTTAAGTTTTACCATCAATGTCCTTTCTTCTTCTTATATTACCTTCCACTTCTCTTCTTTGAGCCAACATGTTATATATCCTTATTTTTTATCTAGAGATACTTGTCTTAGAATTTTTTTTAACAAGACATTTCATGTCAATTTCATATATGTTTTTCCTCAATAACTCTTCTATTTTGTTAGACACTGATTATATACTTTCTAAGACTCTATCTCTACCCTTTTCAATAGTAGTTTCAAGAAACTCTTCAAATTAACATCAAATAACCTTTCATCTATTGTATCTCAAAAATAAAATACTTCTCACTTCTCTTAAAGGAAGTTCTACCATTTACGTATTGTTCTCTCAATATTTTCAACTTCTCAATCTCTCAAAACCTCAAAATTCATTCTTCTCATTTAATTTGTTTTATAATATTTTCTTGAAGCAAAGATCTATTTGAACTTCCAAGATTCAAGCTTGTCATTACTCTTGTCTCACTTCATAAAGGCCTTTCAAGTTCTTATCTAAATTTTTTCTCTAGCCTTGCATCATGACCTTTCAACTTCTCTTTTCGAGGCAAGAATTTTCACCTCTCTTGAGAGTTCAAGACATTTGATGAAAGACAACAACTTGAAATTTCTAACCTTCCTTTTAAGATGAATACATGCTTCATATATTTGAATTATAATGAATATGAAAACATATTTATCTCTCCACATTCCAACTTTTCGTAGTTTCATTTCAACACATAGGAGTAGTTTGAGAACTTCAAACACTTACCGATCTTTTTGTATTCAATACATTTGGCTTCCATTTTGTAGGTCATCATTGTATAACAGTTATGAGAGCATTGAAATTAATCTTACTAAACTTAAAACACTTTGATGTTACTTCACACCCTTTAAACATTTTTCATTGATGAATTCATTGACTAGACCTCTGCACAATTGATTGAACATTGATACATGAAGATATTTGCATAAGACATGGAGAGATATGAGTTCAAGAACCTTAAGAGAAGATTCAACCTATTTTTATACCTTAAACTATGCCTTAGGTTTTGAATCATGGAGAATCACTTAAACAAAAAAATCTTCAAATCATCGAGTTACCATGTGAAATAAAACAATGGTTTTAAACTTCGACCAAAATAATGATTGTTACAACACTCCTTCCAATATGCTCGATTAAATTCAAAAAAATTAATTTTTAAACTTCTTTCTATGACCTCCCATAGATATTTATTCAAAATTTTTGGATTTCATTGGTTAAATTTCTAAGATTCGAGCAAAAGACTCTTGAGAAACCCTAGTTTCAATGTTATAAGACTTTGAAAGGCCAAGAGAAAAAATTGATTTCTCCTTCAAAATAAATGAAATTTGAAAATTCCAATTGGCATATCTTTTTGGACCATTATCAACCTTTTCCAACCAACATTTAGCCATCAACATCTTCACATGCTTTCAAATCAATTTTATAGAGTTCAATTCAGGTAAGAAAACAATGTTCTTGGTTAATCTGGTATCTCAATTTTTTTTACATGTATTGAAACATGTGGATTGATTAGAATAAATTCACCACATTCTATATATATTATAACCCATTTGGTAAAACATATACACCACAGAAATTATCCCTTTTCTTGATTTGCTCAAATAGCTCACTTTAAATTTTTTTTCAAAAAGCCCTTGACAATAGGAAGAATGAACAACACCTTATTTATTTTGTCTACAAGCTCCATATTTGTGATGAGTAGAGTTTCCCTAGACTCTAAATATGATGAAATCGATGATTCTAGAATAATATCTTGAAGTGGAACACTTAGAATCAAAACTTCATGGAGAATTTTGGCAACACCTCTTTAGACTTCACCTTCCAGGAAAGCATGGAGAGAACAAATTCACACCTTAAATTTCACTTGAAGTCCACCTTAGTTAATCAAAGACATGAAATAACTATGTAGAGATATTATGAGCTCTTCATGATTACAATCAATTGACTAATTTAGGTTCTTATGTAAGTTTATGCTATGAGTATCATTCAAACAAGGTCCAAGGATCCGAGCTACAAACTAAACTTCATGGAAATTTGGCCATCAACCATCATATTAACCTTGAAAACATCATAAATGAACTTATAAGAATTTATAAGTGATCAAGAAACAATTTTGAAGTCAATTTACCTTTTTTGCCATCAATTCAGTTAAAGAACAACCAGAGAGAGAAAAATTGCTTCACTAAAATGCTCATATCTTTTTAAAGAAGTTGTCCAATGACTTTAGAATTTTTACACTAGTTCATGCTTGGAATCCTCTTAAAAATTCATTCTATGATTTATCTGAAGGATACATTATATTTTTCTTTAATACCTAAGAATTTAGAGAGCTCAAAATGCATTTTTCAAGAAGGTGATTTAAAAAACTTGAATAACTCAAAATCCCCATTACATAATCTGATGAAATTTGACATGGATAATTAAAAGACATCCCTCTACACATTCCAAGTATTGGTTAGTCATATGTTTTCATATGATGCTCTAACAATCTCATTTTTAAGAAAGAAATGACCTCAAGAGCAATTTTGAATTTTTTGCCTTCAAGACCTAAACCAAACCTTGTTTTTGCTCAAATATGACCTAACAACATTACTAGGCTGCTTCCATACTCTCATGGTCTTGTCATGACATGTGCTAGCCTTTCATACCTCATCGGAGTTCAAAAATGGGCCTAAATGAATGAATTTTACTTGAAACTTCCACCAATTGACCTGATACTCACTATAAGAGCTTGTTATCATGCTTATACCATCATAACTAACCTATAACACATCTAAACCAGCCATACTTGCCATGTCCATACTTCCACTAGACTCCTACCTCACCAACCAAGCTTGTAGAGCACTGAGACCATCCTGAACTTCTTTACAAGGTCTCACTTCACCTTTCACTGTTTTTCCATCAATGTCACTTGACATCAATGACAACACCAATGACTAGGGTTTAATAGTTCTACTTTAGGGACCACAAATCCTTTGTTACAAAAATTAGCAAATGACTTGGTTGCTCTAAAAAGGCAGCTCACTAAGAGAAACCCGTATAAGGATGTACCAAGGAAGAATTTTTAGAATAAAGACAAACCACTAGTGGACTTGAAAGATTGGCCTTAGAGACTCCTCCTTGTAGACACAAAATCTATACACTTCAGTACATTTATAGGTCATAGAGCATACTAATATATACATGATTACTAAGTAAGAAAAATAGTAATTGATAATGTATTTTGGGCCTTTTTCTTTGTTTGTTATACTTTTATTAACCTTACACACCTTACCTGTTAGTATTTGACTGATTTATCTTTAATGGCCTCAGACACTAGCACCTATTTAGGTCGAAAGTGCTAGGTGCTCCTATCCCTTCTAAGCACTCCTAACCCTCTCTAGCCCCTTCTCACTCTTTTGGGTATCTTTTTACTTTTTGGGCATCTTTTACACTTTTAGGTCAGCCTTCCAATTGTCAATTATGAAATTTGAACAAGGGAATCATACACACACAAATATAGTTATAGCTCTTAAATAAGGGGCCAAACACTAGCTGATTTAACAAAAATATAGGCTTTTGTTTAAACCCTAGATGAGATTTTTCAGAGTCATAATGATAAATAAAGCAATAAAGTACATGAAGTGACACAAGAAATAAGAAAGATGAATAAAACCCTAAGTGAAATGAAGAGTTAGAATACTTAGCTGATTTTGCAATTAATCCTAGACTATGTGAAGGTGGAGAATTGGTAAAAATAGAACACAAGAGGTCGTAACCGAACCTAGAAAAATGCAGAAGTGCAGAGGAAGGCTTGGACCAGGTGCTTAGGAAGTAATGGGGTGCTTGGGTGCTAGGAGACTTGTATAGGTACCGAGTCTATGTAGATGCTTAGAAAATGATCTTCATAGGGTCATTGAGTTATAGCAATCCTTTGATGTTTGTCACTATAACGTCACATAATGATCATCGATGTCGCTGATAACTTGCAATAAATATATGACCTACAAAACGCCAAAACACATGAAATAATTAAAACAAAATAACACAAAATGGGGATCAGATTGTCCTCAGATGCCAATAAAGTGATCTTATGACTAAGCTCCGCACTTCATCTCAGACCCAATGTAGTTATATGTGTGTGTGGAATAGTGCCCTCGGTGGTTCTTGTTCGCGACACACATGATAACAAACAATAACTAGATGTAAATAGATGTGTGTGAGGAAAAATGAACTTCCCCTCCTATGTTTGTATGTAGAATAACCAGCCCTTGTCCCTTAGATGGTGCTAGATGGATGAAATGATGCTCTTAGATGCTTTGTGGATGCAACCTTAGGTGGTGATAGTAGATTCTTAAAGGTCGATCCTTTATTATTGTCACATAACTTTATATTTATATGATTCCCTTACTTGAATTTCGTAATTATTTGATAAACATCATAAGTTTGTAAAAGATAAAGCCAATGAATCTCCACACAACTTTGCTTATTTTTAGAAGGTAAATATAGGAACAAAAGAACAACCAAGGCTAGTAAACATAGGGAATCTGTTTTCTTTCCAAAGGAGTGGAGAAGTTTTATCTCACTTTTGAAGAAATATTTTGATGTCTCGACATATTCTTACGAGGAATTAAAGTCATTTAAACCAAAGGAGATGCAACATTCTACACTTCTTTAACCAGAGGTAAAGTGTTTTAGATAAAACTAGAGGTAATACAATCTTAAACTAGCATGAACAATTCAGAAGAAGTGCTTAAGATGTTGAATGCTAGGATCATTTTCCCTATCCACCATTCCACCTTGGTGGAAAATATAGTTTCAGTCCATAAGAAGAATGGATAAATAAGGATTTACGTTGACTTCAGAAATTTGAATTAGTCTTCATTAAAGGATAATTACCCACTTCATGGATCATATTATCCAAGAAGTCAATGGCTAAGAGATGATTTATATGCTAGATGGCTTCTCCGGATATAATCAAATTGAAGTTTCATAAGAAGATCAACACAAGATTGTATTCGAGTACTTTATGGGGAACCTTTGCATACAAGATTATGTCATTTGGTCTTTCAATGTAGAGGCTACTTTTCAAAGAGCTATGGAATTAACATTTAAATAATTGAAGAACAAGTGCATTGTGATATACCTCGATGATCTTACGATGTACTATAAGAAGTGAAGTGATCATTTGTAACACCTTGAATAAGTCTTGATCGATGTAGAACACATGGTATATCACTCAACCCCAAGAAGTTAATGTTATCCATGTTTTTCCCCTCGGAAAAATATTGGATCAGCCATGACTTCACTCCATGAGATCACATTCTAGGATGACAAAATGTTGCAGAGGGACTTTACTGATGGAGTGGTGGGACTTGTAAAAGATCAAATGACCACATGTAAGAAGAAGAAATTAAATGATGACCTTAAAATGTTGCAGTGACTTGTAAAAGATCAAATGACTCTGTGTAAGAAGAAATTCAAGAAACGACTCTATCCTCAAATCCAACAAAAAATTACAGAACGCTCGGAAATGGAATAATAGGGTTAGGGAAGGAGGTCGAGTAGTGTCAAAGGAACTAGAGACTCAAAGGAAAAGAAATGAAAAGATTCAAAGTCTTCGGGATCTAAAATAGTTCAGACGAACCTTGAAATCAATGAAGTATGGAGGATACAATGGAAGCTACCAAGTGTCCAAATGACGCACCTCCAAAATTTAAAACCAAAGGGGTAGGCTCAAACAAGCACCAAGCCTCCACGCATCTAGAGCTCCAAAATTTTCACCGTCAGTCATCAAAAGTCTTTGACTTCGGCAGAAGACCGCCAAGTGTCGGCTCAACACAATTTTGAAATGGGAGCCCAAGGCGAAGAATAAAACTTGCACCATCCCTCCACATAGCCAATGGTCAACAGAGGTCAAAAGGAGAATGGGCCCAAAATAGCTAAGTAATGAATGCAGGTGGAAGGTGCTAGGTGTCCAAACAATGCACATTCAAAAGTAGGACCCTGAGTAGGTTGTCAAATGAGCATGGGCCTTCCACGTGTCCCAAATCCCAAAGGAGGGGCGACCATTGAAAATTCCAAAGGCCCGGAGGTCTCCATGTGTCATATCAATGCTACTCCAAAGGTAAATTCAGGGGAAGTTTCTAAACATGCAAAAGCCTCCACGTGTCTTGGGTCGATACAAGCCTCCACCTCGTGGAAAAGACTCAAAAGAATACAAAGGAAATAGGGAAACCTGGATGCCACCACGTGTCACATGGGTGCTATTCCAAGAGTGAAGGAAGGATTCAAATCTCAAATGAGTGTAAAGCTGCCATATGTGGACCCGATGATATAGATAGACTCATTTAAATATTACACGCCCTGCGACCCAAAAATTCAAATGACCATATCTTTTGATTGAGAACTTAGATTTGGGTGGGAGAAGATTTTTTGGAAACGTCTCGACGCCCTCTATGCCTTGAAACATAAAATATCATTTTTATAGGCATTGGTGGGTGAAAAATGGGAAAATGTATTCTAGGACATTAATACAGAGCTCGATTTCTCCAACTACCATCTGATTCGATTCGATTCAATCCACCATTTTTCTTCAATACGCCGATAGACAGAGGGAGCCAAAATCAATAAATTTGGGGTGGATTTGAAAGGGGCATTGATTGATAGTGGTTGAGTCTTCAAGGTAGGATTCAATGCATATCCCACGGTAGTTGAAACAGGATTTGAATTTTCCCTCTTCTCTCTCTTATTCTTTCTATATATTGTAACACTTCTCATTTGAGAAGAGAGAGATTATTCTAGGCGTAGGGAAACTCTGTCAAAATTTGTTTCCCACTCCATTTTGAGTTGAAAACCTTCTCCTATGCCTGGAAAGCATTTTTTTGCCTCTAAGAAAAAACATAATGGTCTGTGCACCCATATAGAGCAATAAAACATGTTTTTGTGGTGTTTCTTCAACCCTTTGCATTGTTTTGTTGTCTCTCTGTGCCTCTCCCTTTCAAATCTATTTTATGTGCATGTATTTCACATTTACAGGTGTAGAGGTTGTGTTTCATGGAGTTTTGATCATGGATTAGGGTATGGGTTTGTGTCACTTATGTCTGACCTTCCCATCTTCCTTTCTCCCCTGTTTCATCCTCCCTCAACAGAGCATCTCACCCCTTTCCTTCTCTAGGTGTATCATTGCTTTAGTGTAGGATTTTCTTTCACCCTCTCTTTCTCTCTGGTTCCTTGGAATGGTTAGATTAGGATAGTTTAGTTTTTTCCTGCATTAGAGTAGCTTGTGGCAGGTAGATTAGGAACAAGAACCAACTTTCTCCGGAGGATCCATCTCAAGTTTTGCAAGTCCCACAACTTGAGAGATGATCCAATGTTATGCAATCACACCGAATGCCCCATTTTAACCACTTCACATCTTTGGCCATTTAGGGGTGCTTGTGATTTTGCACTAATAGTTTTGGCACACCTAGTGGGACAAGGTTAGATCTTCCATCTTTCCAAGGTGTCTCATTATAACATCATAAGCCACCATGCAACCACACTAATGCTTTTGATGTGTGGGACAAGAGGTATTCTTGGTTGATGTGTTCTTGGTGGGATTCAGCCTTTTGAGGCACATGCAAGCACATTTGGTGACTCCATCTAGTCAAAAACCCATTCTCTGAGTTACAGACCTTTTCCATCCATTTCCACTCATTTTCATCCATTTTCTTCTTCCATCTCTTTCATTTTCTCCCATTCCATGAGGTTGTGCAATCATGACTTCATTCCCTTCATGGAACTCACACTTACAACAATGCAATCCACCTCCAATGCATTTCCCAACTCCTCCAAATCAGCATTATAATCAGATCCAGACCATTATGCTTACCCATATGAGCAGGGTCAAAGTCAGTTTGGCCATGGAGCTTATCAAGAACAAGGGGACACATACAATGGTGACAAAATTTAAATGGAGAATGTTGGTTTTTTGGAGAAAATTCAAAAAATGGAGGTTGACATGGTTCAGTCAAGGGGCATAACACAAAATGAAGGCATTCAAGATTGGTTGCAGGCACCTTGTCCATGGGAAGGCCCTTTTCCAAGACATTATAGCCCTCAGGAGAAGCTAGACTTCATGGTTGAAATGCTGCCCCAACTTACACAATGGACTAAGGAGATCGAGGCTTATGAGTTGGAGTCAAGACAACCTTATCAATGGGTAAGTCCACCATCTCATAGCTTTTCTTTTTACTTTCTCAAGTAGCACCATCTCAACCCAAGCTCCAATTTCCAAGCTTCCCAGTTGCTTCTTGCCCCAAGTGTTGATTCCATTTCTCCATTCCCTAGTCTTCCACCCCATTTCAGTTCCTCTCCCCTTTCCCTTCCAAACAGTCATCCCCTCCAAACAAACAAGAAGTTCCACCTCCCTCCCCACCACAAACAATTGCAAAGCTGGTTGAACCCCAACCTATCACTCCTCTTGCTTTCCCAAGTCCATGTTGGGAAGAGACTCAAGAATCCAATCAAGGAAAACAACAAGAAGGGGAGCCCAATAGAGAAGAAATGACAATAATCTGAAGAGTTTGGGCTACCAAATTTGGGTTTATAAAGATCCCCTTGATGGTCAAGCCAATAGAGGAGGTCAAAGTTGAAGAGCCAGTGGTGGCTGAGACTAAGTTTGCAGCAGAGAAGGAACAAAAACAAGAAGAAGAAGAAGATCAGCAGTCTTAGATTCTTTGAATGCATTTTCCATAATGGAATTTTTATTGAAGAGGATGCTGAGATGATCCAAGCTGCACAACTAGTTGAAGAGGAAGAACAACCAGCTCTAAGTCCCATTGAAGAGGAGCAGCTGGGAGAGATCGAATCAGAGTTGAGGCCACTCAATGAAGAAGGCATCATTGAAGATTTTTACTTTCATTTCAAGGGCCTAATTTGATTGATGAACCCATGATGGAGGAGGACCATACAGTTTCATAGGTTCCAAGTGTGGAGTAGGCTACAGAGAGAACCTTCATTTCTTCCTTCCACTTCATCCCCTTCAAGCTCTAATGTTGAAGAAGAGTTTGAGCTTTCAAACTTCATGTTTGAGGATGAAGGGAGCCATGGTGATCAAGTTATAGATCAGAGGACACCATGGAGGAGGTTGAGCACATGCAACAAGACAACAATGAGGTAGATTATCTATCTGACTTGGAGGATTGCTTTGATGGAGAAAATCCCATGGAGATCACATCATTTTCTCTTCCATCATCCATCTTCCAAGCACATGAGCCTACTACCATAAAGGAGGGCACTCAAAGACAATATCCTAGTGTCTCACAACATCCCTCTGAAACCAGGGTTAGAAGATCATGGTCTTCCATGTTCTTTACAAGAGAAGGAAGAGAAAAAGCAAGGAGATGTCATCATCTCTCTCTCACCATCCATCCAAGAAGGTCCACAAAAAGACTCCATTTTTGGAGTTAGAGTTCAGAACCATGGGAAGATTCAAAGGACCATACCTTGCCCAATCAGATATTTGGCTTCATTGGAGCCAAGGGAGAAGCCAAAACTAGTCATGCCTACTTCAGGGCATGAGGATGAGCATCAAAGTACCAAGGGTCATCATCAACACCTCCAGAGTCCAATGCCAATCAACTTGAGGAGGTATTTTTGGTTAATGTAGATACCTTGATGATTTGGGTGGAGGACAAGCTTAAAGTTAGTTTTTTATTCATCCAGCAGCCATATTCAGTGTCAAATCATTTGCATGGCTGCCCCTTTTGAGAAAGGGAAGCTATTTCTCCCTTCCTGTAGTGGGATTTGTTTAAGCTTTTCTTTCTTTCTAGTTAGTATAGGAGTAGGAGTAGATTTTTTTTTAGTAGAAAAAGTGCTTGTGCACACTCTACATGTCTCATTTGAGGCATGTATGATTTGATTCTTTGTACATAGTTGTTGTTGTTTTTTTTCTCCAAGGTTATGTCATTTCAAAGTTCAATGTGCCCCGGTAAACATTGTAACAGTTCATTCTCGGGATAGACCAAGGCCAGCTCTTCAATATTCATGGAAAAAATCCATAGCTTTCTGTAGTAGTTGCTAGTTCCAAAAATGAAACAAATGCAGAGTAACCAAAGGAAATTTTTTAAGTCAGTCCATTTAGGGACAAATGAAAGCCCTAAGTCAATACAATTTTCTACTCTCAGAAACTCCATTTCAAGATTTTCTTATGAAAATTGAGAGTGCAGACATGCAGGAAGGCTTAGGGATAGGAAGAACATAGAAAGTGTAGGTAGTCAGGAGTCCATTTTGAAGGAAGGGTCAGTACCAAGCCATTAATTGTGACTCCATGCCCAATGGATGCTTCAAGGCTACTGGTCTCTTCATCTAACAGAAGATACCCCTGTGAGTCGCCAAAACTATTATCCATATTTTCCCCCTAAAAAATATTAGATCAAGATCAAGTCCCACATAAAATCTCATAAGCTCACATTCCAGGATGACAAACAAGGTTGCAGAGGGACTTTACAATGGAGTGGTAGGGCCTGCAAAAGATCAAATGACCCCGTGTAAGAAGAAATTCAAGAAACGACTCTATCGAGTGAATCCATGCCTCAAATCCAATAAAAAATTACAAGTGGGCTCAAAAATGGAATAACAGGGTCGGGGAAGGAGGCTAAGTAGTGTCAAAGGAAATAGAGACTCAAAGGAAAAGAAATGATGAAGATTCAAAGTCTTCGGCTCAAATAGTTCAAATAGTTCAGATAGACCCCAAAATCAACTGAGTATGTATGGAGGATACAATGAAGCTGCCAAGTGTCTAAATGACACACCTCCAAAATTTAAAACCAAAGGGGTAGGCTCAAACAAGTGCTAAGCCTCCATGTGTCCAAAGCTCCAAAAGTTGCACCGACCATTGAAAAGTCTTCGACTCAGCGGAAGGTGCCAAGTGTCGGCTCAACATAATTCCAAAATGGGAGCCCAAGGTGGAGACTCAAACTTGCACCAGCCCTCCACGTAGCCAATGGTCAACAGAGGTCAAAAGGAGAATGGGCCCAAAATGGATAAGTAATGAATGCAGGTGGAAGGCACTAGGTGTCCAAACAATGCACATTCAAAAGTGAGGAACCCTAAGTAGGTTGTCAAATGAGCGCGGGCCTTCCACGTGTCCCAGAGCTTCAAAAAGGTGAGGGCGACCATTGAAAAGTCCAAAGGCCCATGGAGGTCTCCACGTGTCATATCCACGCTACTCCAAAGGTAAAGTCTGGGGTAGTTTCTAAACATGCGCAAAGCCTCCACGTGTCTTGGGTCGAGATACAGCCTCCGCCTGCAGAAAAGACTCAGGAAGAATACAAAGGAAATAGGGAAACCTATGAGATGCTGCCACATGTCACATGGGTGCTATTCCAAGAGTGAAGGAAGGATTCAAATCTCAAATGAGTGCAGAGAGCTGCCACGTGGACCCGGTACATATAGACTCATTTAAATATTACGCGCCACGACCCAAAAATTCAAATGACCATATATTTTGATTGAGAACTCAGATTTGGGTGGGAGAAGATTTTTTGGAAATGTCTCGATGCCCTCTATGCCTTGAAACATAAAATATCATTTTTTGTTCCAAGGGTGAAAAATGGGAAAACATCTTCTAGATTAATACCCAATTTCTCAACTACCAGATCTGATTCGATTCGATCCACCGTTCTTCTTCAATATGCTGACAGACAGAGGGAGCCAGAATCAAAAAATTTGGGGTGGATTTGAAAGGGGCATTGATTGATAGTGGTTGAGTCTTCAAGGTAGGATTCAATGCATATCCCATGGTAGTTGAAACAGGATTCAAATTTTCCCTCTCTCTTCTCTTATTCTTTCTATATATTGTAACACTTCTCATTTGAGAAGAGAGAGATTATTCTGGGCATAGGGAAACTCTGTCAAATTTTTTTCCCAACTCCATTTTGAGTCAAAACCTTCTCCTATGCTTGGAAAGTATTTTTGTGCCTCTAAGAAAACATAATGGTCTCATGCACCCATATAGAGCAATAAAACATGTTTTTGTGGTGTTTCTTCAACCCTTTGCATTGTTTTGTTATCTCTCTACCCATCTCCCTTTCAAATCTGTTTTCAGTGCATGTATTTCACATTTACAGTGCAAGACATTATGTTTCATGGAGTTTTGATCATGGATTAGGGTATGGGTTTGTGTCACTTCTGTCTGACCTTCCCATCTTCCTTTCTCCCTGTTTCATCCTCCCTCAACAGAGCATCTCACCCCTTTCCTTCTCTCGGTGTATCACCTTTAGTGTAGGATTTTCTTTCACCCTCTCTTTCTCTCGGTTCTTTGGAATGGTTAGATTAGGATAGTTTAGTTTTTTTCCTACATTAGAGTAGCTAATGGAAGGTAGATTAGGAAGTAAGAACCAGATTTCTCCTGAGGATCATCTCACATCTTGAGTTCCAATGTTATGCAAGTCCCATTTTAACCACTTCACATCTTTGAGAGATGATCCAATGTTCCTGCAATATTTGAGTAGAATCAATTCATAATCTCTCATTAACTTACAGTAACAAAAGGAAAACTCCTCGAACAAATAAGCAAGATGAATGAGTTCATTATTCTCTCATTAACCACTGGTAAAGGTCATTTTCCTTCGTCACTTTTTCTGTGATTTTGTAGAGTTAACTAAGAACATCACATACATGATGAAGCGTCAAGAAAGCTTCAAGTGGAGCAAGGAATTCAAGGATGCTTATGAATATGTCAATAAATCAATTTCCAAATTCCTTACACTTTGGTGTGCCCTCATTTATTGTTATTCTTCCGAACACACTCTATTAGCTATTTTAGTATAGAAAAATGAATAAGTTGAGAATCCCATTTCCTTCATAAGTTTCCCACTAAAGAAGCATGAGATGAGATATTCAACCATGGAGAAACATGCCTTCTTAGTGGTCAAGGAAGTGAATAATTTTAGGTTCTACATCTTGAACTCCCATGCAATTGTGTTCATTCCTGACTTTGTAGTGAAGAGTATTCTCACTCAACAAGAATTTGGATCTAAGAGGGGAATTTGGATCATGAAAGTTCAAGAATACAATCTTGATATATGACCTACAAAGTTGTACGAGGGAGAGGCTTATGCCAAATGATAGCTGAGAACAACACTAACTCCCAAGTGGAGACTAGATTAGATCCTCAAGATGGTGTGACAGATCATGAATTTCCTACGGTACTCTTGGTTAGTACTACTTGAAGTGGTATTTTGATATCATTCATTTCTTGACCTATGGTGATTACCCACCCACATCAATGAAAATCAATGATGAACCCTCAAACTTTGAGAAACAAGGTACATAATCGAGAATCATGTGCTAAATATAAGAGGGGATGGGATGGTTATTTTTTGTGGTGTGTAGATAAAGAACAAGAAGAAAGATTATTGAAAGCTTACCATGACCAAGCTTGCGTGAGACATTTTTCCACTATGGTAACAACTCATAAAATCCTAAGAGGGAGATACTATTGGCCTAACTTATTCCAATATGCTTAAAAATGGGTAGCCAAATGCAAGTCATGTCAATGAATTTATAGGTATGCATTAGGTTATTACACTTCTTCTTCTTACGCCAATGGTGATTGAAAACCATTCCACCAAGTGGGGTGTAGACTTTGTAGGAGTTCTTAACCCTCATTCCTTCTAGTGTAGGTCAATCCTATGTTCTCATGATGAAAAATTATTTTACCGAGTGGGTTGAGGCTATTTCGGCTCAACATGCTAACACATAAACAATTTATAATTTTCTAAAAGAGCATATCATAATTTGTTTTGGTGTAACATAGAAGATTTTTGTTCATAATGCCACTTACTTATCTTCTACAGAGCTAATTGAGTTTTTCTATGGATATGGAATCTCTTTATCTCATGCATCGATTCTTGCCCCATGGAAATGGTCAAGATAAATATAGTAACAAAAATATTATAACCATAATTCATAATCTAGTTGAGAAAAGTTAGAGAAACTGGCAAAAAAATATCTATGATGCGTTATGGGATGATCAGATCACTCAGAAGAAATCCATATGTATGTCCCCATTTCAATTATTATATGGTGTCAATGCAGAGAGATACCCATATTGATTGAATTTTTTTCCTTGTAGTTAGTAAGAGTAGTTGAGGATAGTCAATTTCAAGGTCCCCGATAAGAGAATTTTGTACCTTGAGAAACTTTGTGAAGATAGAGTTATAATGACTGATAAAATCAAAGAACATTAGTTGAAGGTGAAAAATATTTCGATAAAAATGATTTGCTAAGAGAGTTCTAGGTAGGATATGTAGTCCTACTATGGGACTAATAAAGGGAACCAAAAGGGAGCCATAGGAAAGTTGACTCATTGTGGCTAGGACCAACCTAGATCAGATATGTTTTTAGAGATAGTTCCTTCTATCTATCATACCCTTGGAATTTCCTCATGTAGCGAACAATATTTTAAGTTGTACAAATAACGAAAGTAGGTTGTCCCCCACATGACAGGTGATTTAGGTTTTTTTTTGTTGCATGTTTCTCTTTCTTATTGTGTGTCATGTGTGTTTTCATCCTTTCCTATGTGTTTCTTTCCCATCATGTGTGGTGTTCAATAAAGGAGTTTAAATCAAATCGGATTGCCTTATTTCATTATGTCATGAAAAACTCCATCACCCAATGCATAAAGCACTAGTCATTTTAGGTTCGTGAGATTCTAGTGTTCCTACTTGCCTCGTTTGTATTAGTGCACAACCCAAGAAAAGTCCCCGAGTATGAACTAGTTGTTGGCCTATAAAATGTCCTTGCATTTTACTGGACAACCCCATTGAAAATTTTTGCCCCTTTTCGGTCATTTTGTCAAAATTTCCAAAATTGCTCATTTTTAA
Organism: Taxus wallichiana var. yunnanensis; assembly: GCA_018340775.1. Taxonomy (NCBI): domain Eukaryota; kingdom Viridiplantae; phylum Streptophyta; class Pinopsida; order Cupressales; family Taxaceae; genus Taxus; species Taxus wallichiana. The sequence continues at coordinate 869,652,520 of CM031234.1, read as the reverse complement.
AAGTCAACTTTTGGGAAAGGTTTTGGGAGCTTCTAAGCATTTAAATAGCCAATATTACAGTCAATATAAAAGGTCTCAGATTTTTTTGTTCCTAATAGTATGATTTAGAATAGATTATGTAGGCTTTGGAATGGTCTTGAGAAAGCTTTCTCTTCAGCACTTTATGGGGAAATGAGTGTATGTGCATTATTGAAAGGTCAAATTTTGGTGAAGGTTTCATGAAATCTAGATGGTATTGGGAGATTGAATCTCAACCTTGGAAATCATATGGAGTATAATTCATAGTGGAATTGGTAAGACAAAGTTTTGGGAGTATAACAAGATGAAGCCTTTTCGAAAGTGAAGCACGATGTCATTTTGGAAAAGCATTTTGGACTGAAGGTTTTGGAATCTTGAGTGGATTTGGGATCCTAAAAAATTCAAAAGTAAGTAAATTTAACCCCCTTCATGACCCAAGTGATGGTTTGGTTCATTCTTGTTGTAATCTCTCCCGACAACTCAACTCATTGACGTGCCCCCTCCTAGGAAAATATGGATGTATGAGAAAAAATCATTGAATGAATCATTTTAGTCTTTATAATTATTCTCATTGGATTCAAGAAGACGTTTTGATGTGAAATCATATATTATACGACCAAATTTGGTTAAGTACGAACCACGAGGTGAAAAGAAAACTCCTATTCTTGCATTGTGTGGATGATGTCATCATGTGTGCCTTGGCCCATTTTGGAAGGGTGAAAACCTTTTGATATGGGGTTTAACATTTAACATTTCACTTTTCATTCCCATTTGCAAAGGTGTAGCCCCATACGATTGGCTCATTCTAAGCTAATGAACAAACATAAAATGAAGGTAAAAAACAAGTTATTTTTGCAAGTGGGCCCCAAATTCTCCACCATGGGGCACAATGGGAGGCCAATTGAAATTTGGACAACATTAGAGGTGCAATTACACCCCAAAAGCATGACCCATGTTGTTCGAGGAACCTTTTGGCCATGCATTCATAAAAAAGGTGGAAAATCCACTTTGTATTTGCAAAGTGCATTCTCCACCAAGGTGCAAATGAATTTTAAGACTCCACTTTCCCTCCATTGCACAAAAACAACTCAAAATCATAAAGTGTATATAAGATAAATACTACATAAACAATACATTGCAAACTTGATCCTACTTTGTATCTCGTTGTAACCTTATATGAGATTGCTGAAGCTTAGAATTAAGCATTGAGTTTGTTTAATATCTTGATCGATTTTTTTATGAATGCTCTAAAGATGTTTCAAATAGAAGTTGATTTTAGATATGAGTAAGGTAATTGAATGAATTATTTTTATGATAGATTCATGATCAATTGAAAACGTAACAATGTGTAGAATGGAATGGCAATTCAACACAATAATAATGTAAATATAAAAGGTTCCAAATATGATAAGTGGAGAGAAATGAGTGCTTATTTGTAGAGAGGAAGAGAATACCAAATCCTTAATTTGTGTGATTAATTTTTCTGATATAAAGCTAACTAAAGAATTATTGGAGATATTTTTTGAATTTCCAACTTGATTAAGGAGTTGAGCTAGAGTTTTGAGCTTTGATTGAATGAGTTATCATTGAGTTGGCAAAGGTGACATGTGTTTTGAATATTTTAAGCTTTTTCATTGAAATATTAAATTCATGTCTTTTTTTTATTCACCCAAAAAAGTGACATGATTTATAGCTTTCAAGAGTTTTTCTTTCATTTTAGAATGCCATGCTTTATGGGATATGTTTAGTTAACTCAAATGCATGATTTGATTTAATCTAAACTTGTCATCTTGCATATATTTAATGATTTAATATTTAATTGATTTGTTTTACTCTAGTTAACTTGAGATGTTAATTAGTGAAGTGAAAGTGGATAAGAGGTGAGGTGGAAATGGATATATGTAGGATTTATTTAATTATTTTAATATGAAATTAGCTAATGGGATAGGGGATGAATAATAAGAGTGATAGGATTAATTAATTAATCATAAGAATGGGATATGAGTGTAATAGGGTTCATAGCACAAATATTTAATAATTTGAGACTTATGTGTGAGTGCTAGAAATGGTAGAAGTTTATTTGGGAAAATGTCGTTAAAAGGTCATAAAACAACGAAAAAGTGGTCGAAAGTCATAAAAAATGGTCATAAAGTATTGTGAAGTAATTACAAGATGATTTTAGAGGTTTAGAATGCGTAATGATGATATTTTAGGGTGTCTACATAAAGTGCCTCCACTAAACAACTTTTCAAGCTGGTTATTTCCTCCTTCATGATTTCAAAATCACATCTTTTCCCCTAGGTCTCCAAAAACATGTTTTGTCCATAACTTTTGACTCCTTGGTCCAAATCCCTCCAAATGTTGACAATAAATTCCTCTTAAGGGAAAATTTCTATTGATCTAAGATTCATGACATGTAAATCCATGTTTTATTAGCTATAAACATGTTGTCATGTAAATGTGCAACAGAAAATCGATAATTTCCAAGTATGACAATGATACCCTTGTGCCAAATTTTTCATGATTTATCCTTTCGAGGCACCCAGTCTACACGGTCATCCCTGATGACCTCCCAAATGATGTTAAATTAGTTACCTAAGTGATTTAGGAAATTCAAGTCAACCCCCTAGCTGATTTTAGGATTTCTTGAAAAATGTAAATTTCAGACAGTTGTGGGAAGGGTTATCACTAGCCTTCCTAGGACAGAGAAACTCCTAGAGTTAAACGGAGGATCCAAACATCATGGAGGTGAATTGAAGGCATAATAACATCATAGAGGTAATTTAGAAAGATTTAGAAAGGATTTGGAAGAGTTAGAACAATTTCACACAAATTAGGGTTCACAGGCGTAGGCAATGCACATGATCAAAAGAGATGCTTTGAGCTTCAAGAGGTGATTTTGGGAGCTCTAGATGGAGTTAAGAGAAAAAAACATTGTCAAAAAGGTTATTAAAATACCTACAAGATATTTAAATCATATTTTCACATCACCTTGGATCAATAGGTTTTCAGCGCTTTTCTCACGCAAAGGTAAGGGACCGATCAAAAATCTGATTTTTAAGGGATAAAATGGAGGAAAAAATACTTAATACCTATACCATTGGATTCAGAAGGCCATTTTAAGTCAATATAATATAAAATTTCATCAAAAAGTTCATCAGGAGCTCAAGTTATCACCATTTCAAGTTGCCCTCTAGGAGCAAGTTCGGGAGTTAGTCAAATTTGATGAGGACACGTTTCACTTCAAGAGCCGAAATAATTTCATGTCCTTTAAATCCCTCAAGAAAATATACATGAGGGACATAAAAGTGTGCCCATCCTGTATGAGCCCTTTAGTCACCCATACGACCTCTTAGACTACCAATTCAGCTCCAAGGTGCTTGCCAAGCTCATTCCCTCGTTCGCTTAGATCGTGACAAGTGGCGGCTTCTGGTGTGTCGTGAAATTTGATGACCCTCATATCCCTTTGTGATGGGGGAAATGAGGGACATAAAAATTTTCCCATCCCAATGAATGATTCCTAGTCCCTCACGAGACCTCTTTCTAGCCCCTAGGTGCTTCAAAGTTACTTTTTGGCCTAAACCCTTAGTCGTTGGATTCTCGCCATGTGTCGCGACCACGCACCATGTGAAAATTGATGTCCCTCTCATCCCTTAATGCTTAAGAGACATGAGGAACATGAAAATGTGCCTCACTCTCTACTTTGTAATTTTTGAAATTTTTAAAAATCCTCCTACCACTTTCTTTCCCACTTCTAACTTCTAACCTTTTCACAACTTAACACTACCATTGCTTTATAACTTGCTCTTACCTATGCACTATTCACCATTGTTGTACCTTATACCATATCTACCATAGAAACATTATCCTCCACTATAGGAGAACATGCATGTTTCAGAGAGAAGGTTGATCAGAAGATCTTGAAGAACGAAGAACGAGGGAGAAAACCTTTGAATACTCTCATGGCCATGAAATGAAAAATTTCAACATATCTAGCAAACCAGTGCATAGATCAAGATGAAGTTTTTTTCTATGTTCATCATTTTTAGAGACCATTAAAATCTCACCTTTAGATCTCCCATTTATAGTAAGGAGTGTTCGCAGTGAAGAGATCTCTTTCTTTGCACAACGAGGGAAAAAGTTGGATTTCCGTCAAATTGGTGATCGGTTTGAAGAAAAATTCAACTTGCGAACGAGAATAAAAACCCATATCAAAATATGTTTTTCATCGTGAATCGAGGAGAAAACTAGACCTACAATTTTGAGGTCCATCAATGGCTGCCGTGTTCAAAAGTGTTAGTCAGGTCAAAAACTTGAAGTTTTAAAATCTCCCAAACTATTGATCGGGTAGGTCCAAGATTTCAGAGGGACGATATTGGGAAAGAAAGTATATCGTAAAACTTCATCTTGCATCAATCCAACCTCCGTAATCCAACTTTCTAAAAATAACAGCTCTTGTACATAGAGAACTTCCATTTATGGAAAGTTGCGAATTAAAGAAACTCAAAGAGAATTGAACACAAAAGAAGTGTTGCAAAGGAAAATTCATTAAAACATCATCCTGGTCCAAAATTGACACTTACTAAAAATAGTAAGTGGTCCCACGAGCACCTATAAAAAATAGAAAATTGATCTAGAAGGTGAGAGAAATGCATGGAGAAAAGGAAATCTGAGTTGCAACATCTAGCTGAGGTTTGAGGAAGCTGATTTTTCACACTTACTAAAAATAGTAAGTTGATTTTTTTGAAGAAACCATGAAGTATAAGTGGACATGATAGAAGCTGACACAAAATTTTACTTACAAGTATGAGATAGAAGATAGTGATGTCTCATACATGGACCTAAATGACCTAAGGGATCACATGGTGGTTAAGGAATGAGTGAAGATCAAGGATTAGGTAGACACAAGTGGATTGTTCACAGCTGTAGGACACCTCATGTCTGTGCAAATCCCTGCATTTGTCTTGGCTTGTTTGCATCACTATGAACTAGAAAATGATCAATTCAAGCTGATAATGGAATGAAAATGAAGGCCATTAGTTTTAGAACTATCTCACTTTAAATACAAATCCCAACATTACCTAGCATGGTCATCATCTCAAAGGACATGGCCTTACATGACTGGGAAATGATGGATGCATATGTACAAGGGGTTGTACTTGGATCATGGATGAAGATAGGGAGGAATCCCTCAAGAATGCCCAAGACCCTTCCGAGGTGTGAGTTTCATGAGGGGTATTCAGATGCAATCACCCTCCTCAACAAGGTGATGGGAGAAGCGAACACAAGAGACTTCCAGAGTGGATGGGCATGTTCATTTTGACTGTGACTGAAGGAAAGTAGAGAATTGACTAGGGGGCAGATCATCAGTGACAATCTGCATTTGCAACTACTCTAGGTTCCCATGATGAAGAAGTTTCACATGAATTATTACTTGGTCTATCTACTCGCTATCTTAAGATCATTCAAAGGATTGGATCTCATGTAAACATTACTACCAAGGTGCCCTCACATGAGAAACTTCTACAGGTGATGGAGGAAATCCACATGCACTTCACTCACGTGAATGATGCATTCATGATGTGCATGGTATGAAACTTGGAAGGTGATTTGAGAGTCATGATGTCACCAAAAGTGGTGTCCTTGATCAAGAAGTATGACTCTTACTTCATCTAGTTCTTGATCTTCTCCTACTCATGAGTTGTTGGCTTTGACCAAGCTCCGCTAAGGTTTCCCAAGTACCTTAGTGATCAAATTATACTATTTGAGCTTTGTAGGAAAATCATACAAGTAAACAACAGGCTCAGGAGTAGGAAGAAGAAGTTTATCTCATTTCCCATCTCTCTCAGAGTATTCACATGCAAGATCTCAAATGATGCATCTCATCTAGAGTCTTCCTTCACTCATTTAACTTTACATTCCTACACTGCTAGGCCTAATTTCAACATCCGAGATGATCTCGACTCTTTCCACATTCCAAAACTACAACATGAGCCACAAATCAAGGACTATTGGGCCAATTGTGTTGATGAATTTGAAGTGTGGGAAAAGGACCATATGAGGATGACAATCAATGAAATGAAGAAATTTAAGTTCTCTTGGTATGAAGACATCTTACAGGATGATGGGATAGAGATGTATGATCCTCGAGTACACAAATAAATAAATTTATATATTGCCTCAAGTCAATTGGTACATTTGTGAATTAGGGGATATAAAGGAGCAGACTAAGAAGGTGGTGAGGAGAACAAGGAATTGGTTTCAGAGGAAGAGAACCATGATCATCTAGTCATGAGGTATGCCCATAGGTCAGAAACAAGCCTCTCATCAGTCATCATCAAGAGCATGTGGAAGTTGCCTCAAGTTCAAGGCATTCTAGAGCAAGTTATAAACAAAGATCCATAGAATTGGAGACTTCTTCTCATAGAATGTCACCAAAGAAAGTTAGGGTGGAAGAAGGCTCAGTTGCAACAATGCAAGAAGAAGATCTAGTGACAAAAGCACAAGTAGAGGAAGAGCACGTAGTTCAAGACCCAGTCTTTGAACCACCATAGGAGGCCTCACCTCTTGTTAACACCAATGTCTCTCCCATCTAAGATGTGCCTTCTCTTCTAGAATAGGGAATGGTTGATGCACTTGTCATAGAACCTGAGTTTGATGAGATGTTCCCTTGGATGCAAGAAACAATTTCCCCTGACACCTACACTATTCAACAAGTAACAGCCCTTGACTTATTAACAATTGCCTCACTAACTAAAGGAAAGAAAAGGAATTTTGCACACACAACCTCACAATTATACGGTGGGGAAAAAAATTAATCAGTATATTGAGGTAGCCCGACTGAAGGAGATCAAGCTAGTGGATGAGATGATATTGACTCGACTATGAGATGAGCATGATCCAACTGGGACCAATGACTCATGAAGGGGATTTTCACATGTATCAACAATCTTCTACTCACATGGTGGCAAGGAATAAATAATATAAGAAGAATATTGATGAACTAAAGGAACATGTGTGAACTTTTTATCGTACATGCAACATTTAGTTCAACTAAATGCCACAATAATCCCCATTGAAGAAGTTGCACCCATCAACAACTTCAATCTAGAATCTATCAAGAGGACGCATGAGTTCACAATGCAGGGGTGAGTGAATAATGAATGGATCAATTCAATTTCTAAAAAGGGAAGTCATGCTTTTAGGGAAGTGTTCAAAATCTTCACTTAAATGTGTGTGACAACAAACATGACATGGGTGTTTCATCATTTTATTTAAGGATTTAGATGAAAAAATAAGGGTATGGGCCAAGGAGGAATACCTTTGTGATGGTTGGTATTAAGGTCGTTGCGCGCATTTTGAATTCTTGATCTAATGTTGACTGTGGAGCTTCCTTTTGGCTAGGAGGAACTACACAAATATAAAAAAGACCACAAAAAGAGAGTTAAATATTATGTGACAAAGGACTATAGCGTATGCTATATCCGGAAGTATGATACTTCATAGAAGGTTGTCAATCCACTATTTATAAATCAATATAAAACAACTTAAACATGTAAGTAAAATAATCTAGTGCTAGCATTCTGATTTGGGTGCCTCAAATTACTATCAACATTGATATGATTAAATACTAAAATGTTATGCAGGTAAAGGTTTTGGATTGGGTTACGGGTAGTGCAGGTGGTCTAGTAGGTCATAGACAGAGTCTGGTAAGGTTGGGTGAGATTTTGGGTTGTTTTGGGTGTGATACTTAGGTTGCTGGTCTAGAAAATATTATCGAAACGAGACCACCACTAGATTAGGGTGACTAATGTCGGTTTAGGAAGGATCGATACCAATGTAGGGTGACTAGTATGAGTAACTTTGAAAAGTGATAGGGAGTTAGGTGGAGGATGTTTGGGATCTCTTCTATCTTGGAATAGAGAGTTGGAAAGGTCTTTGTGGGGAGGATGAGGTGATAGGTCCAAGATAGGTGTGGTAAGGTTTTGGGTGAGGTTTTGGGTAGGCTAAGGGTTGAGTTGTTATGTTGGGTTGATAGTCACAATGACCGATATCGATTAAGGAGACCGATGTCGGTATAATACGAACCAACCACGGTTAGGGTTAACCAATGTAAGTGATTATGGGAACCGGAAGATGTTGTAGAAAGAGTTTTGGGTCCTCTTTGTGACTTCACAAAGAGTTTTTAGGGTGTTTGTGAGGTCTAAGTGAGGGAGATAGTTTTAGGATAGGTTTTTATGAAGTTTAGGTAGGGTGTGATGGGTGGTTGATAGAGAGAAAGTGAGGGGTAGATCTAAGTAAGGATAGTGAATAGATGACAATGAATAAAGAATACAACTACCAAGAACAAAGAGAAACCAACTTACTTGGAGTTCAGATGTGTTCTAAATGCCTGTAGTGGTGGAGAGGTGGTTGAGATGCTGGTGATGGTTGATATGTGGAATGGTGCTCAATGCTATGGTAGTGCTTCTTGAAATGTTGTTGTGAATGTAAATACCTTTCGATCAGTCTTGGTGCTAGCTATGGCTATCTGGATGTGTGAAAGGGCTCTAGTTCTTGCTTGCATGCAGATCTCCTTTGTTCCAAAACTTGAGAATGTGGCCAACCTCCCAAACAAGGTTACTAAAATGAATATAAGGTAACCGCGATGGTTTAGGTGACCGACATCGGTTAAGGGTTGCACAACATGCCGATTATGGTGGGAAATCCTAGGTTTACTAAAAACAAAATCTTGGTGATCTTTTTGGGCTAGTTCAGTCTATTCTCTCGATAAAAATGGAACATTACGTTTTAATGAGCGGGAATGTGGTTAGTTATGGTGAGTGAATGTTGAGTCCTAGTAAAGGGAAATATGCTAAAAATAGGTTTGTGGTGAGGTGTCTAGGTGAGGTGGTGGGGTGAGGTGGAAATTAGTTTTAATTAAGGTATTTAAATAATGAATGAAGTGAGGATGAGTATTAATTTAATTATAAATAATTAAATTAATATTAATGTGGGGTAGGGGTCATGGTTAGGTGAATATGTTTAAGTTGGCTATTCGAAAAGGGACCAAGGGGAGTGTGACCTGATTTTGGTGTCTACATTTTTCCAATTTTTGTTGCGTAACTTGTATTGGTAAGCGACACTGACAAAAATATGGAAGTGTTTGCCCCATGTGTGGGTGAAGGTGATCCCCTTAAACCAGGCACTGATGAGGTAAAATACAAAATCAGTGAGTGATTTGATAAAGGTGTAGTTATGAAGATAGGTGGGAAAGGGAATGAGTACTATGGGAGAGGGTGATGGTCAACTTGGGTAATGAATAGTAGGTCGGGTCAAAATCAGGTCATGGGTAATGGCAATCAAACGCACACACACATATAGAGTGCAACATGGTACCAGGTTGAAAATATTGCAAACTCTACATCATCCAAGGTCGATAGGCTTATCTTAACAAGGGTGAAGTGATTCAGGTATCCAAGGTATAGGATATGGTTCGGAAACTCAACTTAGGTCAGTGTAGGAACATTTAGGTATGTTCTTGTACACCAAAGGTTTGGTCGGGATAAATGGCACGACAAGAGGCAAGGTATGGTTGGTAGGCTAAAACAACATAGGTAACAACATCACAAGGTATAACAAGTACAGAAGGTCAAGGGTCACACCAAGTTGGCTAGGGTCAGGTAAATAGGTCATGGCATGGGTAAGGCCAAGGTATAGGTAAAATAAAAACTCCTAAGATGCAAAAAAGGAGATGTAGAGGTAGGTTGAGCTTGTAGGTATGGTTCAATGGGTGGTCGGAATGATAAAAGGTGTGGTGGTACTAATGGTTGCAGGAAAAAGAAATCTTAGCAAGGCCAAATAGGTACATGTATGAGGTTGTAGGTATCATTACTAGGTTGAAACATACAGAAGTATCATCATCATAAGATGAAATGAGCAAGTGAATTGGAGTGTCCACATAATCAATAGTTGTGTAGGTAGGGGTGGGTAGTGTAGGTTGTAGGTAGGGCAACGTGAGGGGCATAAACATGCCCTAATTGATGGTGAGGTTAGGTGATAAGTAATAAGGTCATGGGGGTGAGGTGTAAGGTTAGGGTCAACTTTGGGTTAGGTGGGAAAAGGTTTTGGGCAAGTAGATGTGGTGTAATGTGGAGCAAGGGGGTCAAAAAAGGATAACTGACACCGGTTATGGAAAATCGATGCCGGTCTAAAGAAACTAACCACGGTAGGCTAGGGCACATGATTGATGTTGGTCAACTTAAATCGATGTTGGTCAGGGGGGTAGGGTAAAAAGTAAAAATCTATATATTACAGATTCATTTTAACCTATCCACTTTATAGAAAATGACATAGAAAAGTAGTTTAAGTGTTTTTTGTGAAGAAAAGGATGAGGTGTGGTACTATGCTGAGTTAGAGGTATCTAAGTGGGGAGGAGGTAGGTGGATGGGGCCATGAGATCATTTAAGTGATTGGATTGGTTGGAGGACCGAGATTTTGATTAGAGACATGACATCAAGTGGGTGGAGGTGCGGGAGATCTAGCATAGCGGGGAGACCAAACATCCCGGTGAGGAGGCACTGCGTGTAGAGGTAGGATTCGATCCATGTGTAGTTTTGAATTAAATTGTTTAGGTAAAAATGGAAAGAATGGGGGTTCCAATTTTTTGAAAATGTGAGTAAAATGAGTGGATTTGGGTATGGGGAAAGGCCACATAGGTGATTTAGGTAATAAAAATAATTTTGGGTGGGTTGGTTGGGTGTTGGGGTAGGTTTTAGGGTCTATTTTCAAATTTTATAAAAGTTGGGGCGTGGGTTTTCAAGCCGTGGAGCTGAAATCAGAGACTAACATCTATCTAGGATGACCGGTGTCGATTGACTAAGCCAAATCGATCATGGTAAGGTGACCAATGTCGAGACGATGATCTGAACCGATAGTGCTCAATAATGACCAATATCGGTCAACGTAAATGGGGTGAGGCTAGATTAGGAGGGTAAAGAGTGGGTGGAAATAGGAATGGGTAGAAATGGGGTGTAAAATGGACCAAAAGAGAGATAAGAGGAAAGAGCTTAGGTAAGGGATGTCTCAAGTAAGGTAATATGGGGTTGGGGTAAGTGGGCAAGGTAGATGATAGGTCATTGAAGTAGGTATGGAATAGATAGATGTGTGGCATTTTTGACATGGTTGATTTAGATGGGTGCAGGCACAACATCAGCTGATGATGTGAGACATTCCCAATGTTGGGGATATACGACCTCGTGTCACCGTGGAGGAGTGGGGACACATTCACGTGGTTAGCCTAGTTGGCATTAGATGGTATAGGAGGATCTGATGAGATCATAGCCTCATGGTTGCACTCATCGATAGATGGGATGTCGTGACCAACACTTTCCTCTTACCTACTCGATGAGATGATGATCATGCTGGAGGATGTCTACTAGATATTGTGGTTTCCGATTGTTGGTGAGCCAGTGTATATAGTGTTGGATGATGTGGCCTTCGAGGAGATGATCACTGTGTTCAGGGAGATGGTGATGGATTTGATGGAGCACAACACAAGAACCTTGTATATAAGGAGATGTACACAACACACCTGGAGGAGACACAGTTGGCAGTATTGATGATGGTGGTGGTAGGGTGCTATGCTCTACCTGATTCAGAAGGGTGGCTAGTTTCCTCGAGGTTTGATGGGGGTTTGTGGGAGATGGTGGAGGATCGGGTTCAATTTTTGCTTGGGCACCTTCCTATTTGGTGTAGTTGTACAGAGAGCTCTAGGGTTACAAGAGGATGTGCCGCTATGACTTATGTTATACCTTCTTGTTGCATTGTTGGGCTTATGAGCACATTGTGATGATGATGGGCTATGAGGATATTAGTAGATTGGCATAGAGGTGGATAGAGAGTAAGCTATAAGAGGTGGGTGGTAGCTGGGGACCTCCGACGAGGTGAGGAGGTGACCTATGATTTTGTGCATTATAGGTAGAGGTTGGAGGGGCTATATGCATTGGATATCATATGGTGGCCATGTATGTGGGCTACCCAACATTTAGAGGTATGAGGTAGGAGATACGGGGTTTTCGCTAGTATGGTGGATAAAGGGTAGACGTGCCGACACACATGAGATGATTTAGTGGATAGAGTTTGATGATAGTTTGACTAGTTTAGATGTGCCCTCTATTGGTTGTATAGTATCACCGAGAGGATGTGGAGAGGCCTTTTCCTCTACCTCACCCTACATATCCAGTAGGTCAGGTGGAGATGCTAGTGGATGGCTAGATTGATGATGTAGGGGTGACAGATGGGTATAGATGATGGTGGGCTGCAGAGTTATAGGTGGCACCTCCATGGTCGGGGCAGCCATATTTAGCTATAGTGACAAAGGAAGAGAGATGCACTTCAGGGATAGGTGATAACATTGGGAGTGTAGCTAGCCACTGCACAGGCACATGTAGTTACCTTGATGGGGCAGGTGACTATTTTATAGGGACAACCGACATAGGGAATACACAGGGGCTAGGACATGATGGGGCATAGATTGCCACTTTGTATGTAGAGGTCACAGATTCAAAATCTAGTAGCGACATCACAGGCATAGTGACTACATTACAAGGGTAGTGTGACTTCATTACAAGTGGCGGTACATGGGTGACTTCACAAGGTCGTGGTATGAGTTACAAGTGTAGGGGACGAGGCCAAAAAAAACTCTATTACACAGTGTGGTAGCGAACCCCATGGTCCCCTCCATGATGGTATCGATGGTGCGGTTCAGGATGCCTAGGGTGAGGCATGGTACTATCAAGATCACCTGATGGCTACAGGGATAAACATCCCCTCCTATGTAGAGCATAGAGAATAGCATGCCTCGAGTGAGAGGACTTGGTCTCACACTCACAATGTAGAGAGTAAAAGGGGTTGGCAAGCCCAGAGATAGGGATATGGCAAGGCCACTAGTTTATGGAGGCTAGCGCCAGGTGAGGGGTCATCTGAGGTCAGACTGAGGCCCATGGAGGGTGGCAAGATGTTAGATGGATGCCGCATGGGAGAAGAGGAGGAGGAGGAGATATGTGAGACATGCATGTAGGGTATTTTATGGGGAGATGATTGATATCTGTGTATACTTCCCCTTTTGTTTATTTTTGATATATTCTGGCCTGTGCGCCGAAGAAAGAGAGAGAGGGTGTATATGATATTTTTGAATTTTTTGAGAATATATCAGCCTGCGTACCAAATATAAAGTGAGGTCAGTATATAGAGTTTTGAGATTTTGAGCATATATCGACTTTTATGGTGAGGCTTTATATGAGAGGTTTTAGAGATTTATATTATATCAATGTATATTGGATGGATACACATATTTTTATGGATAGATGGCTAGATCGATGATTGTGGATGAGATACTTGTGTTGAAAAATTTGATTATTAATTGTATGTGGATGGAAACTAGGTGTTTTAGGCATGGTGGAGTCAGATCATAGGCATGGTTGAGTTAGGTTGGTTTAGGCATGATGGAGTCAGGTCACTTAGGCATGTTTGAGTTAGGTCATTTAGGCATGGTGGAGTTAGGTTCATGGTTTAGTTATGATTGAGTTAGGTCATAGGCATGGTTGAGATGGGTATAGACATGATGAATTCTAGTTGGTTAGGCATGTTGGATTCAAGTCATTAGGCATGTTTGAGTTAGGTCATTTAGGCATGGTGGAGTTAGGTATAGGCATGATGGAGTCTTTTATTTTTTATTTTGATTTAATGCCCAAGTTTTTGGTAACATGGAGATAAATGGTGATGTATAGGCATGTTATTGTTTAAATTTCCAAATATTTTCTATAATGGAAATGTGAAAATAATAAATGAATGATTTGATGATGTGGTAAAAATGTTTAGTAATTGGTGCTTGTTTGGTTTAATTTCCAGTTGTTTATATAAAATGGAAACTAACTAAGGTAGAATGGGAATAGGAAAATGAAGGGGAAATTGGTTAGGGTAAAGAGTTATTCGATCCAACCTCCAAGGGCCCCATGCCCTCGAGTGCTTGCCTACATAGCCTCGGTGAAAAGGGGTCTCAGGACGATGTATTTATTCTCCCATGCAAGGGAAGAATATGATGAAGTAGAGGAATGGGTTGGTAGATTTTAGGTATGATTGAATGTAGGTCATAGGCATGGTTGATTCTAGGTCATAGGCATGGTTGAGTCTAGGTCATAGGCATGGTTGAATCTAGGTCATAAGAATAGTTGAGTCTAGGTCATAAGCATGGCCAAGTCTTAGGTGAAACTGGAAATATTTAAAATGTAGTTTTTGATGGTTTGGTCCTGTGTAGGAGAATCAATAGGTGATGAAGAAGATAGAATGGTAAAAGGTGGTAAAATATCCGCTTAATTGATAAGAACCCTAATGAGTCTACCATATCCCGCACGTGATTATGAATGTAAGACCCTAAAGGTGTTGCATAGTGGACTATTATAAGGGTGAAGAAAGTCACATGATCACAAATGTCATAGTTGTGAAGGTCCCTTAAGTAGATAAGAATCTAGGGCAAAAGGAAATGATGTGAAAGTGGGTGGTTTAGTGTAACTTAGTTAGTACGACAACATGTTTACCAAGCAAGAAACCTAGGAGCAAAAAAGAGGCAAGTCCATGGAAAAATATTTATCATTTTCTTCATTTGTTTATTTTTAATAGACTGATCGATGCAGGAAGTCTATATGGGATGAATATATTATATCCTTGAGGTCTTCATGAAGTTGATCGATGCCGGAAGCTTCTGAACACTTTATTGTATTTTTGAAATGAATTTATATAGCTATCCTTCAAGGGAGCAATCTATTTATAGTGGTGAGATAGAGAGAAGAGATGTCCCTTTTGAGGGAGTCATCTTTTTCTGAAGTTTGACTCAAGGAGTTGAATCCCATTTTGTTTTTGGACATTTAAGTCATGGACAAGACTATAGAGGAAGATTTAGGTTCTTGTTTAGAAGACAAAACCATAATACAAAAAGTTAACTATGAAAGAGGTGGTTTCAAGTGATGAAAACCATGTGATTACATCTTTAAAAGACAAAAAGTATCCATGAGAATCATGTTATGAGTGGAGCCGTGGTACTCATATTAAAGATAAGGCTGAAAGGTGATGGGTAATCACATGATTCTTGTTTAGGCGTTGATCCTAAAAAAAGGGGTAATATGGAAGGTGAATAACACTCAAGGGATGAGCGTCAATTGCACGTAAAGTGATATAAGACTTGATATCAATAATAAAATGGTTGAAAATATAAGGCATTGAGGGGCTCAGTTTGGGTTTACCTTCAAGTGAAGACAAATGATAAGCACCGATCCATAGGCATGGGTAATGAATGTCCAAGCCAATTAGGAGAAAATTTGCCTCGTTTACTTTTATCTTCTTTGGTTACATGTTGATTTTATTTTAGGATGAAGTCTCCGACCTGAAAGGTTTGTTCATGGAAATTTTTGTCATAGGCATGCTTGATATGTTTTTAGTATATTTGGAGATGGTTAAGAGCATTGAGATGACATTCATTTAATTTTCATGTTGTGCTAAACGATCTTGAAAAATTCATCATTGTTGAGCATGTCTTGTAGTGAGATACAAAGAGATGGGATCTAGAATTTGAGAGGAAAGATAACCTCGTACCTTAGACCCGATAAAAAAGGTGTGGCAACAATCAAAGTTCAAATACTAGTGCGATAAGCCCATAAAGCGAAAGGAATGTGTGTATGCCAATCTTTCCCAAGATCATCAACCACTTTCATAAGAATTTTATTCAAGGTTTTATTTGTTGATTTTGCTTGGCCATTAGTTTGTGGGTAATAGGGTAGTGAGAAACTAAGTTGGATGCCAAAAGTGTCACACAAATTACGTAGGTTTTTTTTTAATTTCTTTTTTATCGGTGATGTGATGGTGAGCAAAACCAAAGCGATAAATGATGTGATGGTTGATGAATTCACATATTTTCTTATATTTTGTAGAAATGAGGGAATGGATTCTACCCATTTAGTGTAATATTCAAAGAGTAGTAATAATCCATTGATGGAATTGGGAAGAATGGGGATTGATCTCTCCGACTAGATCCAAAACCCATTGAGAGAAAGGCCAAAGGTCCTGCAAGGCGTCCCGTAAAGCATGACTAGGTGTGTGATGAAGATTAACATGTTTCTGGAATTTCTTTGACATAGTCATAACAATCATAGTTTAGGGTTGGCCAGAATAGCCAAGGTGAAGAATGTGTTTAGAACAACTAAACCATTAAAGTGGCCTCCACAAATTCCTTCGTGACCTTCCTTGATGGTGTAGGGAATTTCAGAACTTATAAGGCATCATAAGAGAATACCATCAAACCACACTTATAAAGGAGACCACCCATTATGACATAATGATAGACACTTTTAAGAAAGGCACATTTTCCATTACGAGTGAGATCGGAAGGTAGAATGGAAAGGGAAAGATACTCTGTAAACTACTTATACCAAAGGTCATGTGGGTCAGTTAAAATGGTTCGAGAGTAGACCTCATGAGGTAAATAAGAGGGTGCTTGTAACCTTTGTATTGTGAAAAAGATTTTAGAGTCAGTGGGCAAAGCGGTGTATCTAAGAAGCCAAGTAGGCCATGGTATTCACAAACTTATTAGTAGAATGAGGGGTGGTTTGAAGTTCATAACGATCAAAGGAGGTCAAAAGTACCTCTACGTGATGTTTATACTTTTGAAGTATTTTATTACAACACTAGTATATATCATTGACTTGGTTTATGAACAGATGGGAATCACCAAAGATATCGATCGATTTAACATCTAAGGCATAAGCAGCCTAGAGACCCAATACGAGTGCTTTGTATTCGGTGATATTGTTTATACAATCAAAATACAGTTTGAAAGATAAAGGCATGGGTTCACCTCTAAGAGGAATGAGGATAAAACTAGCACCACCCGCACACCGACATTTGAAGCCATCAAAGAAGAGGGTCATTTGGTAAGTGGTATCGTTTAAGGAGAGGGTAGTAATGGATTTGTCTAGGAAATCAAAGTTAGAGGGTTGAATTCTAGAAAGAGGTGTGTCTACTAGTTGGTCAATGATGGCTTTGCCTTTGATAGAATTTTGATGGATGAATTTGAGGTCAAGGTCAGTAAGAAGCATGAGGTAGTGTGCAACACATTGATGTTGGTAGGGTTTGGCATACATGTAATGTAGAGGGTCAATATTGGTGATGTCAAAGGTTTTGTGATTGAGTAGGACAATGGTGAAGCTTGGTGGCGACAAAACTAAGGCTAAGTAGAGTTTTTTGAGCGTGGGTGTATCTAATTTCATATTCTAAAAGGGTACAACTTATGTAATAAAATGCTTGCTCTCTATGCTACTCATTGTGGTGAGCGAGCATGGCACCTAAGAAATGGTGAGTGGAAGAAATGTAAAGGTAAAAGGGTTGGTCATCCTTAGGAGGAATGAGCACTGGTGGTTGAAGAAGGTATTGTTTTAAGGCATTAAAGGATTTATGGCATTCATCATCCCATTTGAATGAGACATCCTTCTTAAGGAGATGATGAAATAGTTGACAACGGTCGAAAAAGCTGTGAGATAAAATGATGAATAGATTGCAACTTACCTTACAAGCTTTGAAGTTGACAAAGATTAATAGGTGGAGGAATTTCAAGAATAGCCTTCACTTTAGCAGGATTGACTTCTATGCCATGCAAAGAAATGATGAAACCAAGGAGTTTTCCTAAAAGTGCCACAAAGACACACTTATTTGGTTGAAGACAAACACAATACTTGATGAGGTGGTCAAAGATGACCTTAAGGACTATCAAGTGTTTGACCCGATGTTTGGATTTGGCTAGAAGTTAATTAACGTAATCTTATAATATATGATGCATGATGTCATTGAAGATATAAGTCATGGCTCATTGATATATAACACCAACATTTTTAAGGTAAAAAGGCATGAATCGATAGCAGAAGGTCCCCCAAGGAGTGATGAAGGTAGTTTTGTGTTGATATTATGGAGTAAGTAATATTTGATTATAACCCAAGAAACCATCCATGAGTGATAGAAGTTCATGACCGGCGGTGAGATCAACTAGTTGGTCAATGCCTAATAGGGGAAAATCATCTTTGGGACAAGCTAGGTTGAGATTACGGAAGTCTATGCAAATGTGGAGTTCCCCGTGTCACTTTTATGATAGAAACAATGTTAGAAATCCATTGGGGATAGTCAATGGGTAGGATAAAGGAAACCGAGAGAAGACGCTGAAGTTTTTCTTTAACAAGAACAATGCGAGGATGCATTTTCTGTAGCTTTTGTTTTATGGGTTTGGCATTAGGAATGGTTACGATATTGTGGACAACAATTTTTGGGTCAATACTAGGCATATTGGCATAAGACCAAGAAAAATCATTGCTATGGTCCCAGAGGAAAGAGGTAAAAGCTTCCTGTTCAATAACATCTAAATACTAGCCTATCTTTAGAATGTGTGGGTCATCCTGAGTATTAATGTTGATTTCGATAGTTGATTCATTCAATATGGTTTGTGTCTCGTGAGGGTAACGACCGGTGAATATAAGAATATTCCACACCAAGGTAGGTGATGATGAGGATCGGTGAAAAGATGGTAGTGTCAAGTCCCCATATATTAGGTTAGTACGAAGGTGGGGAGGAAGATAAGGAAAACCTCACCTATGCAAAGAGTCATAGAGGGTGTTGACGCATGACTCCATACTCTTACAAAGTAAGGAATGTGTTGATATTGTATAGGCGGTACTCCCCTAGAGTGAGGTGTTTAAAAATGCCTTCTAAGGGATAGGTAGTAGGTATGCAGGTAGATGAGATAGACAATTCATTAAATGATTGGACAAGAGGGGTATCAATTGGTTAAGAACTAGATTCATCGGTGTAGAAGCTACAACAATAGTAGGAATAGAAGAATTAGATGTAGGAGAGGTGGTGGTGGCATTGGTGGATGGGCTTATGGGTGAAGGAGAAGTGGGAGTGGTGGTAGATGCTTTGACTGGTACAAGTACATCATTGGGTTGGTACAACATGTTGTAAGTTTTGAATGGTGACGGGTCGGTGGGGATGGTGTAGTTATGTCCTTCATGCTCAAATTTTACACAATAGTGTAACGTTGAAGGAACACAACCCATGATGTGAATATAGGGTCTACTAAGTAATAGGTTATACTGGAACTCTCCTTCTAAGACGTAGAATAGTTTTGGGATAGTACGAGGGCCTACACGAATGTGAAGGATAATTGTGTCAAGGGTGGAGGTGATGGCGTCGTTGAAGGAGCGCAACATAACTGGGTTATTATGCATACCGTTAGTTAGGGATACACATTCAATTATAGGCATGGGAGGAGATGATGTTAATGCTAGCACTACCATTAATCATGATGCATCATATGCATATGTTATTGATGTAGACATAAATGAATAGGGAAGGATTAGGGTCATTTAACTAGAGAGGTACAATCTCCTCATCGAGAGAAGCCGAGGGTGGCGATCTAAGGAGTGGGCATGGGAGTAGAAGAAGGATATGACTTGGTTAGCGAGGCAAAATGGTGAGGGGTAATAATGGAGGCCACTGGTGTGGGGTCATTGGGTAAAACTTCGATGGATTGAAGAACCTCAATAAGGTCTTGTTTATGAGATTCAGAAGTTTGAACAAGATCATACAATGACATCTTTAGAGGGGACTGATGTAATTATTTTATCATTGCGTGATGGGTGACCCTATCAGAGATAGGGTATGTAGGTCCATGGATAGTGATTTTGGGTGTGGGTGTAGATGGTATATTGGGCACAGGGTTGGTTGATGGGTTGGTTGATTTTTCTTTACCCCTGTCTTTCTGAGTGCGGGTGGCGATGTGAACCATGTTAATCTGAGGGGAGGGGGAAAATGGATAAGGTGTAGGATGAGTGGTGTAATGACATGATGGGAAAAAACTATACCGGGGAGAAAATCCTTGTGAAGTGAGATGGGCGCAACAACATTTGGGTGGTGATTTGGCTAATTCTCTAATACGGACCATGTTGATCTCAAATTTTGGAGGTGGGTAAAATGGTTGTGGGGGTGGAGATACTAGTCACTGAATCGTTAAAGGATGATGATGTGTGGTGACAGGTGAAGGTGGAGCATGGTCCTCATCAAGAAGGTCATCATCATCAAAATTTTGTTCAGGAGGACAAAGTTGGAGAAGAATGGTCTTGAGCCTTACAATTTTTAACATCATGTCTTGACACACAATGATAGGCACAAATATTGGTTTCATCAAACTCTTTTGGTTTGGGCTTGAGAGGATCGTAAGGTTGAAGTGGTGGTAATGTGATGACAAAATTTTGTAACAGATTAGTTAAAATGTTGGCGTAGGACCCTGCCAATGAATCACAATGGGAGGTGAGTGTGGGTTTGGGTAGATGCGGATGATCATGAGGGAAGAAGCTTTATAGGAGGAGGAATGGGTTGGTCTACTAGTTTGGTACATGGAGTGGTCTTAGGTTTTGTTGGCATCTGCTTGGGTAAAGGTGGGGTAGAAGAGTTGGCAATGGAGGGTTTGGTTGATTTAACTACCTTATTGGAGGGTAGTGGATTCTTATCTTTGGGTTGCACCTTCTTGGGTAAAGGTGACACGGGGGTACGAGATGCAGAAGGGAAAGAAGATGGTGGAAGGGGATGGGTTACCCATGGGGAAACCGAGTCATGGTGGAAGTGGTTGGTAGAGGTGGGGTAGACGGCAGGGGTTGAAGTCGATATAGGCAAGGTTGGGGTTATAGTAACTAGTGGAGGTATAGGTGGTAAGAAGTTCACAGGTGAAGATAAGGGTGCTTGGTTTTGGGTGAATGAGGTGTAACGAAGGCTCGTGATGAAGCAATAGGCTACTTATCCTTTTACTAGCCTGGGGTAAGAGACTGTTTGGTAAAGGTTGATGGATGGGGCCCCAAAATGGATGGAAGGTGACAAAGGTGTGGTAGGTGAGACTAGTGTATGCGACCTAGAAGGTTGGGTTTTTATTTTAGGTGGGAAGATAATATTGGCATGGTTTTGGGAAGATGCAATAAGTCCAATCTGAAAGGTGGGTAAGGCATTAATTTGGCATTACACCGAGAGTAGTGATGGGTCTAGATATGGGTGAGGGGATAAGTGTGGGTAGGTTTTTAGGTTTGGGAACAATTTTAGATATGGGTGAAAAATTATAGCTTTGGGGTCTAGCCGAGACACCACAGGTGGTAAAGTGGATGAAGGTAGTACCAAGTTGGTTCTAGCCAAAGCAAAAGTGGGGAAAGAGTAAGAGGGATAGATATAGACATGCCATATATTAACCTGTCATGAGGAATCCTAGGTGGAAGAATAAGCAAGGTAGTACTAGAGGGCGTGAGATTCGGTCGAGGAGTCTCATGAAATCCTCATCACCATGCGAACGATGGGGATGCGTTGAGTTAGATCCATAGGTGATAGGATGGTTGTCGGTGATGGACTAGGTGGGAGTGGCTGACAACTGGTGTGGAATACGAGGGTGTTAGTTTGGCTGTGATTCAACACCATGTGAATCAACATATATCATGTGATCTATACTCTATAAATGACATAGGAAACAAAAGAGATGGGAAAAAATAGATCTAGGGGAAAGTTGGTACATGTTTTGATTAAAATAAAAATAGATTAGTGACACCGGTTGCACTAACCAATGGCGGTTAAGGGATGACCAATGGCGGTTACAGGAACTGGTACCGACATCACTGTGAGAAAACAACTGCTTTCAGCAAATGAGGCAAAAACTGATGATTGTTAGATATGAAAGTTGTATTTGATGATCATATCGAGTACAAAGAGTACAATAATACATAGAGAGTCTAAACAAGAGAAGATGAGACAAGTGTCCTTTGGGTAAACTAACCAAAAGAACAAGGAACCGACACCGGTTAGGTAAACCGATGGCGGTCATGGCGGTCATATGTAAACCAATGGCGCCATTGGATCGATGTCGATGATAGTGAAATATGAAGAATGAAGAAATTTTTGTCTTTTATGAATTGAAGTGGAATGAAACACCAACCTAGAAGTCTGAGTATGGTAAAAATGAGCCCTGACACACTTAGAAACAGCTGGAATACACCAACTATGATTATGGAGTGTGAAAGGAGAGAAAAATGGAGAATACGACCTCACACCTCAAAATGCAAGTCAAACACAAAGCTAAGAGAAATACGTAAATCCTATAAGTGAATTTAGTGTGTTCAGCTTATGCTATTTTGAAAACTTGACTCGTGAATTTAGAGTAGAGTTTTTGGTTGGGAAGGCTTCCTATGAAGAAGGAAATTCTAAAGGTGAGGTTTTAAGTTATGTTATGGTGGGGTCGGGCCATTCTCTGATGGGGTACTAGATAGAGATAACTTGCTTAGGTGCCCACCAAATCCTATAAGTGAATTTAGTGTGTTTAGCTTATGCTATTTTAAAAACTGACTCGTGAATTTAGAGTAGAGTTTTTGGTTAGGAAGGCTTCCTATGAAGAAGGAAATTCTAAAGGTGAGGTTTCAAGTTATGTTATGGTGGGGGTAGGCCGTTCTCTGATGGGGTACTGGACAAAGATAACCAACTAGGTGCCCAATGTCAATCCTCTGATCATGTGATCGTTGACAACTTCTTTCGGGTGGGATGTTGTTTTAAGAAGATGTATATATTTCAAATTGTGTAGTTTGAAAAAGAGAGAGAAGAAAGAATGTGCTTTTTATGATTCAGTTATGTCAACCATCAACTGGGCATGACTTCCAACATATAGGTTGCCCTTATTTTAATGTGAGCTAAAATCCAAATAATCGAATGCTATGAAAGTGTTTTAAGCCCAAATCAAAGTATGATATTTGATGTAGAAAGTAATGAATAGGAAGAGGAATTTTCTTTCACTAATGTGATACTAATGAAAGAAAAGAAGTATTCTTTTTATAGCACCAAAACATGATTGCTTTTAGATAATAGAAAGAGAGGAAGATTCCAGAGAAGAAAATTAATGTGGGAGCTTTTCATAAGGGAAAAAAACAAACAACTTTAACCTAGGAATGAATAAAATGAAAGGAATCGTAGATGGGTCCCACTTTGAGCGTGCTAAAATGTTTCACCATTTTCTTTAAGGATTTAGACGAAATAGATAAGGGTATGGGCCAAGGAGGAATACCTGTTGTGATGGTCAGTTTGAAGGTTGTTGTGTGCGTTCTAAATTCTTGATTCGATGCTGACTATGAGAGATTCCTTTTGGCTAGGAGGAACTACCTGAAATACAAAAAATACCACAAAAAGAGAGTTAAATAGTATGTGACAAAGGGAATGCCTAGCGTATGCTAGATCTCGAGAAGTATGATACTTCCTAGAAGGTCGTCAATCCACTATTTATAAATCAATATAAAACAACTTAAACATGTAAGTAAAAGAATCTAGTGCTAGCATTCTAATTTGGGTGCCTTAGATTACTATCAAAATTGATCCGATTAAATATTAAAATGCTATACAGGTAAAGGTTTTAGATTGGGTTGCGGGTAGTGTAGGTGATCTACAGGTCACAAACATAGTCTTGGTAAGGTTGGGTGAGATTTTGGGTTGTCATGGGTATGATACTTAGGTTGCTGGTCCGAACAATATTATCGACACAAAGACTTGCACCAGCTTAGGGTGACCAATGTCGGTTTAGGAAGGACCGATACCGGTGTAGGGTGACTAGTATTGGTAACTGTGAAAGGTGACAGAGAGTCAAGAGGAGGATGTTTGGGCTCTCTTCTATCTTGGAACAGAGAGTTGGAAAGGTATATGTGGGGAGGATGAGGTGACAGGTTAAAGATGGGTGTGGTAAGGTTTTGAGTGAGGGTTGGGGTAGGCTAAGGGTTGAGTTGTTAGGTTGGGTTGACAATCACAATGACCAATATCGATTAAGGAGACTGATGTTGGTATAATACAAACCGACCACGGTTAGGGTTAATTGATGTCGGTGACTATGGGGAATTGGAAGATGATGTAGAATGAGTTTTGGGTCCTCTCTATGACTGCACAAAGAGTTTGGAGGGTGTTTGTGAGGTCTAAGTGAGGGAGATAGTTTTAGGATAGGTTTTTGTGAAGTTTAGGTAGGGTGTGATGGGGTGGTTGATAGAGAGAAAGTTGAGGGATAGATCTAAGTAAGGATAGTGAATAGATGACAAAAAATAAAGAATACAACTTCCAGTAATAGAGGAGAAACCAACTTACTTGGAGTTTAGATGTGTTCTAAATGCCTGTAGTGGTTGAGAGGTGGTTGGAGATGCTAGTGATAGGTTGATCTATGGAATGGTTCTTAGTGCTAAGGTAGTGATTCCTAGAATGTTGTTGTGAATGCAAATACCTTCTGATCATTCTTAGTGCTGGCTATGGCTATTTGGACATGAGAAAGGGCTTTGGTTTTGCTTGCATGTAGATCTCCTTCATTCCAAAAACTCGAGAATGTGGCCAACCTCCCAAACAAGGTTACTAAAATGAATATAAGGTAACCGATGGCGGTCATTTAGGGTGATCGCGCGTCGATTAAGGGTTGAATGAAGTTGGTTACAGTGGGAAATCCTAGGTTTACTAAAAATGCCAAATCTTGGCGATCTTTTTGAGCTAGCTTAGTCTATTCTCTCGGATCAAAAATGGAATGTTACATTTTAATGAGAGGGAATGTGGTTAGTTATGGTGAGTGAATGTTGAGTCCTAGTAAAGGGGAAATATGCTAAAAATAGGTTTTGGTGAGGTGTCTAGGTGAGGTGGTGGGGTGAGGTGGAAATTAGTTTTAATTAAGGTATTTAAATAATGAATGAAGTGAGGATGAGTATTACTTTAATTGTAAACAATTAAATTAAAATTAATGTGGGGTAGGGGTCATGGTTAGGTGGATATGTTTAAGTTAGATATTTAAAAAGGGACCAATGGGAATGTGACCCAATTTTGGTGTCTACAAAGGTGAGAACTTAGGGAAGACTTGGAGAAATAAAGGGACTACTGGGAACCTCTAGGTCCGGTGGTAGATGAAATGAGCAACACTTGTGGACATGAGTTGATAAACATGAAGATTTTTGAAACTCCTTCAGAAGACTTGTCACATGTATGGGCAAGGGACTTGGTAATTAGATTTCAAGTAGTCAATCAAGCAATCAATGAACTAGAGGAAAAAGAGGAACACATGTACAAATAGTAGGATAATATAAATCAACAAATTTAGATACTTGGAAAACATACAATGGGAGAAAACACAAATTCTGATGAACTAATTAGTACTTTTGAGGAACATGTAAAGAAAGAGGTATGTAATCCATTGTCCTTCACCAAGGATATTGTATGGATAAAAATAAACATGTAATCTTGAACCACACTCGACCCTCGAGGACGTGCTGGAGCAGCCGATGTTGAATGTGTGTAGAAAACTATAGGAGGATCAGTGACTAATATTTGGTAGTGTGATATCCTTGTAGCTGAGTTGAAAAAGGGGAGATTTAGAGGCTATGAACATGTAGCATAAATTCCCTATGGTTTATTTACCTAACATGGATCTAAGTATTGATCTAGTTTGAAGTGTCCAAATTAACTAAATGAAATTAACAATCTATGCTACTCATTGGAAAGAAACAAATATAAACAAATCACAAAACTAAAATATTTCAATCACAAACAATAGTTTTCTTTTATTCTAAATAATCAAATCTACTTCTACACTAAAAATAAACAGGTGAGATAACCCGATGTGGTTATTTTCCTGTGCTAAGTGTATAAAATTAAAACTAACCTAAAACAAGTGATTTTCCAAATGATCTATGATGTGTAGACAACCTCATACAGATATTCTCTCCTTCAGATCCACAAGGATGGGAAGAAGAGGATCCATCACCGGGATTGCTATGAAAGATTCAAACCCTCTTGGAAATTAACTAACTACTTGCAAATGAAAAGAAATTTATTTCTACTCTATTTGATATGGAATTGAAATTAAAAATTTGTAATTGACAATTTGATAAACAAAGAAAACAAATACACAACTCCAACCTGGAAGAGAAAGAACCTTGGAAAATCTAGTAGTAGCAGATTCGTACTCTCGCTTCTTTCCTTTATTTATTTGAGTGTTCATGTGAGTCCAAAGGATTGGGAATGCAAAGAAAATAACAAGAGGATGGCACTTAAGTGACGGAACCTTGGAAGCAATCTGACGTAATGTAAGTAGAAGAGAGAGATAGCACAAGAGATCCGAGCTTGGTTATGTAATTCCTAGCAAGATTATGGCAGCACAACAAAGATGTAAGATACACAAAATTCTAATGCCTTTTCCCGAATACAAGCATGGAATATCTAGGAATGAAGGATAGAAGGTAACTTCATGCACAAGGAAATGAAGAGGTAGTTCCACTCATTAAATCTATTTAAAAATAGGAGTAAGGAGAACTAAGAAAATGAAGCTATTTTTAGCAAATTCGGCTCACGGATGCGTTCAAAAATCAAACTAAAGTGAATCATCGCATGTAATTTTACACATGAAGATTCTAGAAAAATCAATTAGGACTGTTTGCCTTGCCGGTGGTGGTTTAGACACTTGATTCCAAAACGAGCATAGAAAGAAGGGGAAATCTAGAAAATGCAAGGAAAATTTAAGTAAGGCTATCTAGGCTACAAATATATACTACTGAATGGGTTTTTGGAGCTCGAACACCTTCTTGAAAGGATTTTGAATCATCACTGGGGACTTTTATAACTATTTTCCCAACAATATAGTATGTGTAATTTTGGGTGCGTACATATTTCTCCCTCAGAGAAGCATCTTAGCCATGAAAGAGGCATAAAACATAGAGTACGAGTATGGCATTCCTGAAATGGGGAAATAGAAGCTATACTTGACATGCCTGTGTGTCAACATTTGGCTGTCCAAAATCTCACTACCTGCAAGAGAAAAAGAAGGCTCAAGTGCATATAGATAAAATATTGAAAAATAAACACTAAATTAGAACGACAAGAAGACTTACCATCTCGTATGGGATATTGAAATATACTTGTAGAAACCAAATTTGTGTCTTATGACCCCTTTGTGACCTGCATCTCATCTTGTAATCTAACCTCATCACCTAAACCTTACACAATTATTTGTTAATTACCTTGTAATTGATAAATCCACATCACCTTACCTGCCACCTCATTTTGCCACCTCATCATGACCTAGCCCTAACCCTAAACTAACCTAATTAAGACCTATAACTTGGTCCACATCTACACCCATGACTAAGGACCCCTTTCTCGCACCCAAAACCGACCTTCTAGTCACTTGACCAAGCCCGCAACTGATCTCTCGGGAGAAAAGCAGGGAAGGTGGGCTATTTTACTAAAAATAGCCTACTTTTTCCTCACCGATGCCGGTTCCTACTCGACCGCCGTCGGTTACGTAACCGCCATCGGTTCCCTGTAAATGGGCTCCCCGAACCAAAATCAAAGGTGGAAGGATTTTTGAATCAACAGAGATCATTTGGGAGTGATCAAGAGAGTCCAGATCTTCACTTGACCGAGCAGAGATGAGTGAAGAAGCTAGAAGAGTTGCAGCAAAAGGAGATCAAGCCCAAAACCGCAATGCAAATGTAACACTGAGTTCTCAGATACTCAGCTGATCATCGGGAGGGAGATATTTCATCTTCTATTTGTCCAGCCATCCTACCTAGAGTTCTACCTTTGTCATCAGAGTTCTTGGACTTGCATCTTCATCAATAACCAGTAAGTTACATCTTGCATGTCCTCTTTAATAACATTTCTTAGACTTTTTGAAGCACAATCCTCACAAATCCATTCCTAGATCCACTACCCAGCGTGCTATTGCATCTAACTATCATTCATCTACCTCTCATCACCTTATTTCCTAATATCACCTATATACAGCCTTACAAACAACACAACCACCCCACAAAACAACCAACCTTCAGATCTTAGACCATACCGATATCGGTTATCAGTAACCGGTATCGGTTATCCTGACTATAACCAAAAACCAGCCTTTCCCCTACCCAGTTCAACGAAGCAATTTAATTGATATCTTACAGTCTTTTGTGTTAATTCATATTAGCAGGGGAACTGACCACCTTCGAAAGGAAGTTTTATATTTCCTGGGCCCAAGGCAGTTCCCTCATTTATTGTCTAATCAAAATCGTGTGGTCTTGTGTTCTTATTTGCAGGTAGTCCTTCCAAGACAAAAAGGAGTTCTTCGCAGTCAACCTGATCTTTCTCTATGGTACGTGCACACCATCTCGACATTCAACAGGTATTCCTCCTAGCCCAAACCTTATCTGTTTCTAAAAGGAATGAAACATTCCGAGTGAAACATTTTGGCACGCCCGGTGGGACCGATTTTGGGTTTCTTTCTTTCTTGCTTGCTTTCATATAGGGAGTATACTTGCTGTTTTCTTCTTCTAAAATATATTCACAAGGTTTTATATTATTTTGATAAAATAACTTGCTTTGCTTTTACATCTCGCATTAGTGAAATTCATATCTTTTTGTTTTGCTTTTGCTTTGCTTTTTGCTTCATCGAATATCATTTTCGATTTGGGTTTAAAACACGTGCATTGCATTACTTCTTGCTGTTTTCAATTCTAGTGAACATAGATTAAGTAACAGGTCGTACAAGTGGGGGTGATATCCATGGTATTGACAAGAAATTAATCTTATTTTCACTGCACAACACATACCGAATGACTTCACAATTAACACAACAGCTCAAACACCCCCCTTTTCCGTGGTATTCCTCCGCTCGATTGAGGTAACCTTATAAGCCAAAACAACTTGACATTTCCCCTAAGTCTTTTGTTTAGGATTGACATCGTTCCGCCTCTAAAGGCATAAGCCCACAATAATTAAAATTAAC
Source organism: Taxus wallichiana var. yunnanensis (assembly GCA_018340775.1). Taxonomy (NCBI): domain Eukaryota; kingdom Viridiplantae; phylum Streptophyta; class Pinopsida; order Cupressales; family Taxaceae; genus Taxus; species Taxus wallichiana. The sequence goes on along the minus strand of CM031234.1, from coordinate 869,623,635 downwards.
CCTAGGGTTAGTCTCTGGATTTGCGTGTGCATCTTGCTTGTTTTTAGTTCTGTTTTCTTTCTCATACCCTGTCTTCTGTGATCAATAATTGGACAAGTATACTAAACGTTGTTAAAAATAAAATTAGCAGCCTTTTATATCTTGTTAGCCCAGACTTCTTACACCGACATCGGTTACCTGACCACCATCGGCTATAGTATAACCGACATCGGTTACGAGACCGATATCGGTTACTGTCTTTCCCAATTCCTGACAAACCAGCAACCTACCAATTTCACCAGTCTGAGTTTGTTTCTGTTCCTGACGGATTGAAACCCTACTGTGAACTCCTGTCCATGGTTGTTATCACTCGAAAGCAAGCCGCCGCCATGGTTTCACATGCTTGCTCTGTTTCTTTGCCTGAATCACCCCCTTCACATTCTGTGGGGAATCCTATAGATACCAAATGAGGTTCCTAAAATTCCCGTGGGAGATAAGGACTTTGCTAAGTTTCTCGGATGCTAATTCTAGCACTTACAATACTATTTGTCTCATACCTCCCGACCGTACACCCGATGGTCAGCTCCTTGTTGGTATGCCTATTAGTATAACTGCTCATTTAGCTCCCACTCCGCCTGATAACACCACCTTGTTTCCTGCGTCTCTAGCCCCGTCTCCCAATCCGACGGCTTCAGAGGGTTCATACGACTCGATTGATTTCCGTTGGTTGATCTTGACCCCACATATCATTACCGCCGATGCCCCTACCTCATCTCTCTTGCTGCAGACGCTCCGTTCATGACTTGCTCTCTCGCCACCTATCCACACTAGCTTTCCTTCTCAAGCTCCACCTACCTTTCTTTCCCATACACGTATCCAATGACCTCAACATCTTATATGGGACATCCCTATTCTGGTCGACTCAACATATTCGTCCTCCATACCTTATCAACACTTAACCCCACCATTGTCCAAAGAGGCCCTTAGCCCAATTTGCCTCCGTTTACCACAATCGCACCATCATCTCATCCAACCACGGATTTCATTAAACAAATGATGGACAAAATGCAAAACCTGGAGGCTTCTGTTTCAGGAAGTCGTAGCACCTTGACATACGAGCAAGTTTGTCGGAGCCTATTCACCCGTCTCTGTCCCCCTTCATTCGTATCCTCCTCAATGGGAATTACCAAAATTTACCCATTTTAACAGTAAAGAGGACCCTCAACAACACTTGCGATCATTTAGACATGCTTGTTATTTGATTGCTCATGATGATGCCTTGTTACTCCGCACCTTTCCCATGTCCTTATCAGACCCGCCTTGAGTGGTACAAAGGCTTTTAACCCAAAGACTCAATCTTCTCTTTTAACCAACTAGCCCAATCTTTCTTGGATCATTTCTCCATTAACATTGCCAAGAAAGTATCTATCACCGACCTTTATGCCATCCGACAATTCAAGACAAATCTATCGCAGATTTCATTGGACGATGCGGGGCCTTATCAATTAACTTACATATGCCTTTCTCAAAGCAAACTTATCGAACTTTTTACGTGGGCATGTGCTAAGCACATTTCTCCTACTCTTCAAATTAAAACTTTCCACACATTCGATGAGGCCTTTACCATGGCTCGAAAACTAGAAATTTGAGCCTTAGAAGAAGAGAAATTGCGGTTGCGCAACAAAAACCCCAATTTCCAAACTCCAGATTCCACCAACAAACCTAACACCACCAATCCTCACCCATCGACCGCTTCGAAATCAAAAGGGGCCGTGCACGCGGTGATGGTCAAATCCCAACCACCGTCTAATACCCCGCCAAAAACCACTTATAAGTATAAAGCAGAACCCATCAACTACACTCCCTTGGGAGAAACATATGGTGTGATATTGGAAAAATTGCTCAAAGCAGGAGCCATTACCTTACCTCCTGTTAAACCTCACTCCGGGTTTGATTCTACCCGCGCTATACCTTCCTGGTACAAAGAAAATGACTTCTGTAACTTTCACCGCGTAAAAGGACATAGTCATGAAAACTGCAAAATGTTGAAAAACATAGTGCAGGAAATGGTTGACGCAGGTGATATAACCCTCGATAATCCTAATGCCCCTGCCAACCGAAATTTGAAAATCTTCAACAAACCATTCCCAAATCACTCGTCCAACAGTAACGTAAACCAGGATATCTTAGCCGAGGAGAGTGTTCATGAGATCCATGCAGTCTTCGACTCCCAGCCAAAAGCCTCTATCGAGAAAATTTTGAATCAAGCCTCTCCACTAACACAGGAGTCCGAACCTCCTTCACCACCATCAAGCCAAAGTGAAATCATTCCTTTACCCATAAAAGAGTTAACTGCCCAGACTTCTCTTCTCATCAATGAGTCTGCTTACACCACATCCCTACAAGACTGCGAATGGATGTTATCTAATCTATCTATTTCCCAAATGTCCCCTTCTACCACTCTTGCTGCACAAGAGGAAGGCTCGCCACTCCTTTTGACATCCTTAGACGAGAAATCTCTTGCACCGACATCACCAAATTCTTTAACCATGACAGATCCTCTCGAACATGCCCTCTTACCTATTAGTTCTTCATCGCCTAAATCTTTTCAAAGACCAGTCGACCTCTTAACATCTATTGATACAGTGCCTCATCTACCCCCTGTATCATACCCACAGTGGATTGGAATCACAACCCACCTTTCTTCCGTACAAAATTTACAATTCACACCTGAAGACTGTCATTCTCCAGAGGATAGACGAATCCTGTGGGAACGTTTGAGTACCCCCTATTCTACTCAAATGCAGATGACCGATCCAGACACCTCTACCATATACCCTAAGTGTTTACAGAAACTCAAAATGCCTATGTCCTCATTCTCGTCCCCCGTATCTATACCAAGTATCCCATCCACCTCTATTAACCCAACTAAATCTTCCCCTACACTTGGGACCTCACCAATACCCAGTCTAACGCACCCGCCTAAGCGACTTGATTTATCCAAAAATAAAGCCACCCCGCCACCTAGGAGACAAACTCAATCCGTGCCTCTATCACAATCAAAACCATCATCGTCACACCTACCTTCCATATTGGGACCTCATCCCTCCACCTTGCATCAATATATCATACCTCCTGCGTTTTCTTCAAAACGACCTACGCCTTCTGCACCTATACAGAGATCAAAGGGTATATCAACATTGTCACCCCACATATCCTATCCACCCATCAACCCTAAACGAACTCCATCATCAAAGGATTTATTTTCTGTCACTCCCCTTTCTCCGTGGTTGTTTCCCGCTACCACATCATCTGTAGCCTCATCATCTAACTAGCTGAATATAGCTTCTGCGCCAAAGAAACCACGTTTAGTGAAAACCACGTGTCAACACCCCTCGGCTAAACCACCACCCATATGAACCAACCACGCCCAAACATTACCAAAACCCGCAAAACCAATACCCTCATCCTCCTCCGATTTTGACCCACTCAAAGGATCTTACGCCAAAATCCTTGCTATGTTGGTGGAGAATGCAACCATTTCCCTACCCCCACTTAGACCTTATGACCCATCTAAACCTCGACCTATAGGTTATGATGAGTCTAAAATCTGCGCCTATCACCGCACACCAGGACATGATGTGGAGAGATGCAAAGCTTTAAAAACCATCCTTCGTCAGTCACCTCTCCCAGATACAAAGGTTAAGAAAGACAACTTACGAAGGGAGAGACCTTTAGCTTCAATTCCCTCTACTATACCATCTATCCCCACCTCACCAAGATCTATCATTATTACAACCCCACCTCTTGAAGACCATGATTTATCCCAACCATCTTCTTCATCTCCGGTCTACGAGATTAATATGATTAGTGTTGCTACTCGAGCGCAGAAAAACAACGAGAAAGCAAAAGAAAGCACACATGCGTCCTCTCTTTCTCCATCCAGCATCCCGATTGCACCACCACCCAAAGTGGTTATTCATGGACCCACTTACCCCGTCTCTAATGGAGTTGCCCATCGAGCCATGATCAAACAGCTTCACCAATCGCCCGTAAAAATGACACTATATGATCTCATTCAGACTTCTGAATCCCATCGACAAGCTCTCGTTGAAATTCTTCAAGGGATTGAGGTCTTACCTAATGAAACCCTTCCCGTTGCCTCCATTCTAACACCCAATCACGTTGCTTCTCTCACCAAACAACCCACTGCCCCAACCACTTCTGTACAACAACAAGCTGCGGCAGTCAGTTTCTCTGAAGATGAAATTGTTGACTTTGGTACAGAAGACTCCTGACCCTGCCCTTTTCATCTCCGCTTACGTCCGGGACATTCGGTACGTCGTGTTATGATTGACGGGGGCGCTAGCCTAAACATCATCTCTTCAAAATCCTTCCAACAAATGAATATCCCCTCTAGCTACATGTGTGCCAATCCCATCATGTTGCGGTCATTCAATGATGCTATTACCTCTACCTTAGGCACTGTGATCCTCAACATTTGGGTAGGACCACGTACTTTACCCGAACTCTTCTATGTCCTTGAAGGAGAGTTCCAATATAACATATTCTAGGTCGCCTTGATCCGGCTATGGGATGTGTTCCCTCAACATTACATGATGCATAAAATTTGAGTACGAGGGAAGTCCTACACCGTAAAAGCTGATCCTCCCGCTTTAAAACATGCAATATGTTATACGCCCTAACGATGTGCTTATACCAATCAAGACACCCATACATTCAACCCAACCATCCTCTTCAAATGTACCTCAACCATCCACCTCAACCGCACCTATGCCTTCAACTGATGAAACCACCGTCGCAAAAACCACTTCCCTTCCCGCAGCTAACATCCCAACCGCAGACCCCTTAGTCGATGTTTTTCAACGCCTTACACTGGGGGAGTATCACCTATATAATGTTAGTTCTTTCCATACCCCACAGGAGTACAGACAGGTACATGCCCATCCTACCTATGACCGTCGTGTGGGGGAAGTAATCCCCTACGGACCACCTCACTGCCGCACTAACCTAACGTATGGGGGTGTCGACGCATCTTCCATTGCCCCTGAGCCTCCTCTTGGTGTGGTTCCTTTCCAATCCGATTTTCAATACCTTACCAATCGTCGTTTTTGCCCTCACCTTCTTGACTCGCTGTGCTTGGAAAGGCTTTGGTTTCGGTCTTTATGAACAAGGCCGACACACGATTATTCCCGTTACTACACGCAAGCACAATGATCGTAGTGGTCTCGGATTTCCGGGAACACTTATATCGATGGAACCTCGTGTCAGTTGTCTTCTAGAAGACGATGACGTTACCCCTACCGAACCATCATCACCCATTTTGCCTTCGTCACCCACAGAGTCGATAGATCCTGAATCTATCCCTCCTAACTTTTTTTTTTCTTCATAAATGCTATCTTCCTAGGTCCTCTCATTTATCAACGCGATAATGAGGACCCCTCTTCTATTCCCCTTCTATATCCAGACATGATTGAAGAGGACTCACCTTCAATTAACATTGTTGAGTGCCAGGATGATGACTCCATCCTCACTTACCTTGGCGCGGATGACTCTTATATTCAACGTGCCTCACCATCTGAAACCCAAACCATGCTGAATGAATCTACTATAGAAATCAACATCCACACGGAGGAGGATCCTCACATTGTGAAGATCAGACAATCCCTTAACACATCATAACAAGCCGCCTTTACTACCTTTCTTCGTACATGCAACCAAGCTTTCGCTTGTCCTACGTGGACATGCCAGAATTGATCCTACCATCGCCGTCCATAACATCACTCTAAACCCTGATTCCAAGCCAATTAAATAGAAATTGAGAAAATGCATCCACGCATTGCTCTCTCTTGTCAAAGAGGAGCTTCAACGACTCCTTTCTATTTCTTTCATTCTGCCTATTGACTATCCTCAATGGATTTCTAACATCGTACTCTGCACTAAAGTGATGGGGGACTTCGATATGCACGGATTTCTCGGGATCTTAACCTCACTTTCCCTAAGGATGACTTCCCCTACCTAGCATTGACCAACTTGTAGATCTCACCACAGCCATGAGATGCTCTCTCTCATGGATGGTTTCTCGGATATAACCAAATTTTGGTTGCCGCCGATCAACATAAAACTACCTTCATAACTCCTCGGGGAACCTTCAGTTACCGTGTAATGCCATTTGGCCTTAAGAATGCTGGTGCAACCTATCAGCGGGCTATGACCTACATTTTTCATGACATTATGCACACTATCCTTGAAGATTACGTCGACGATCTTCTTGGAAAATCTAAACATCGTAGTGAACATCTCGATGTTTTAACCATTATTTTTGATCACCTGTTACAATATTCTATCCGCCTTCAACCAAAGAAATGTGTCTTTGGTGTCCTTTCGGGAAACTTCTTGGCTTTATCGTCTCTTTGCGTGGCATCGAGGTTGACCCATCTAAAGTCAAAGCTATCCTAGAAATGCCCCCACCTACCAATCTCAAACAATTGCGTAGTTTACAAGGTAAGCTCCAATCTATCCGACGTTTCATCTCCCAACTCTCGGATCGATGTCAACCTTTTCATCACCTTCTTAAAAAGGACATTGATTTTCAATGGAGCGAAGAGTGCCACCTAGCCTTTGAAGCTCTCAAAACTTATCGCTCATGCAGCCACCCGTGCTTATCCCACCCCAGACGACCGCCTTTCTACCTTTACCTTTCCGCCATCGACCACGCCAGAGGTGTCATGCTTGCACATCATGACTCCGAGAATCAAGAACAAGCCGTTTATTATATAAGTCGTACTTTGGTGGACTATGAGACTAGGTATACACATGTAGAAAAGTTATGCCTAGCCCTATCATTCATGGCTACCAAACTCCGACACTACCTTCTGAATCACAAAACTTTCATCATCACCAACACGGACCCCATCCATTACATGTATGCCAAACCTCATCTAAACCAATGCATCGCCAGATGGCTCATGCTCCTCGCCGACCTCGACCTTGAGTTTGTCCACCAGAAATCAATCAAAGGAAAACTCTTGCACCAACTTCATGCGAGGCCCCTTTACCTGGGGAACAATTTACCAATTTTACATTCCCAGACGAACTCATCGCTACTCTTTCCCTCAAGGAGGAGTCGTATCCAATGACCCTCTTCTTCGATGGATCCAAATGCCACCATGGTGGAGGAGCCGGTGTTGTTCTCATTCCTCTCGACGCTGAGCCCATGCCTCTTTCATTCCGACTCGATTTCCCTTGCACTAATAATACAGCTAGAATACGAGGCCCTTGTTCTGGGTCTCCAAGTTACGCTTACACTTAGGTATCAAATCTATCAATATTTTTAGCGACTCTCAATTGGTAGTCAATCAAGTTATGGGCATCTACCAATGTAAAAATGAGGAACTTCAAAAGTAAAAACACTACGTGGATTCACTTCTAGCCTTATTTACTCACTATTCTATCCAAACCATTCCCCGCTCCACTAACAAATTTGCGGATACTATGGCTTGCTTAGCCTCGCAAATTCCAGCTTCATCAACTGACTCTGAATTATTCGTCTTGGTCCAACAACTTTTTGCCCCATCCTACTCAACCCCGGTAGTTTGTATGATAAATACTGTGTCTGCTAACTCGCAGGATACTTGGTATCACCAATTCCACGACTACCTTACAACCTCTGTTCTCCCTTCTGACCTTACTAGTACTAGTAAACGCGCTTTTCTTAACCGCGTTTCTCGTTATGTAGTTATGGGGGGACTCCTTTATAAACGTGGCTTTGATGGCATCCTCCTTCGATGTCTCACCGGCACGGAGGTCACCCATACCATCCAACAGGTCCATGACGGTATCTGTGGCAGACATTTTAGCGGCCTTGCCGTGGCCAAGTGAATCCTTCGCCTAGGTTATTATTGGCCTACTCTCAATAACGATTGCTACAAATATGTTAAGCGTTGTGTTATGTGTCAACAACATGCCAACCTTCAACATACTCCTAGCCACCCCCTACAGGTCGCCCGAGATCTTTGGCCTTTCTCATAATGGGGTTTAGACCTTATTGGTGAGATTCACCCATCCTCTTTGCAACGTCACCGATGGATTATCACAGCAACCAAATATTACACAAAATGGGTGGAGGCTATTCCACTCATTTCAACCAAAAAAGAAAAAATTGTAGAGTTCATTAACCACCACATTATCTGTCATTTTGGTGTTCCTCATCGCCCGATAATGTATAATGGAAAATCTTTCAAAAATAAGTTATCATAAGACCTTTGTGACAAATTTGGTATCAAACTTAGCTTCTCATCACCCTACTATCCACAAGCAAATGGACAAGCCGAATCCTCTAATAAAACCCTAACCAAAATCCTCATGAAAGTTGTCAATGAGTCCGGAAGAAATTGGCACGATCACATCCCCTTTGCCCTTTGGGCTTATCATACTAGCATTCGTACTCCACTAATGCCACACCTTTTCTTTGGTATATGGTATCGAGGTGTTGTCTTGCCTCTCAATACAAATACCCTCCTCGTAATATCTCTTCAGGATATTCTCACCAACGATGATTTCCGCCAAGAGCGGTTAGCCCAATTGGAGCTTCTTGACGAACGTCGTCTTACAGCTCTCGATCACCTTCAAATCTATCAAAAACGTATCAAGCGTGCTTATGATAAGTGACTTCATGAGCATACCTTTAAGGTTGGTGATCTTGTCCTCAAAGAGAATCAACATGTAACCAAACTAGAAAAGAGCAAACGTGGAAAATTTGCTCCTAATTGGATTGGGCCTTATATAATCACTCACACTTATGGATCAGGCACTTATCGTTTAGCTTCGCTTAATGGTAAACCTGAGCCTGAACCCCTTAATGCCTTGCATCTTCGACCATTCTACTGTTGAATTTAGTGTTATATCACTTCTTATCTACCTACTGCTCGTCCCTTGAGCTCATTTACCGCTACATACACTTTGTTTCCTACATCTCCAAATAAAATCAAGCTCACTTCTCACCTCCCCTCAACGATGCCTTCCCCTTTTTAGTCTAGTCCATGACTTCAAAGTCTTAAAATAACACCTTTTTATGGGATTTTATTGAGTCAAACTTCCTACCAAACTAGATGCTTCACGCCAAAAGAACATCTAGCTATCTAAATTATATATAGACTACTCCCTCGAAGGACAAATTTATATGCCAAATTATTGCTGCTATTATATATAGATCGCTTCTCCCAAGGACAGCTATGCACTAAAATCATATCTGCTACTATAAATAGATCGCTCCCTCGAAGGACAGCTATACACAGTCAGCCTTTATCGAAGCTTCTCGCATGGATCAACTTTGTGAAGACCTCAAGAATAGCACAATCAATATCCTTGTAGACTTCCCGCATCGATCGCCTATATTCAAGAAAATAAAAGCCTCATTCAAAAGAACTTTTGGGTCATGGACTTGTCTATTTAGGGTAGGTTCTCTTTCGTCAGAACACTCACTTTGTAATAAGTTCTCCGTACCTCAACTATACCATTCACCTCACCTCACCATTTGTTTCAACTCAAGGGACGTGACGTACACCTGATATGTTGTGATCATACAACTCTTTTCACCTATTGACTTCTCGTCTATGCACGGTACCTAGGGCTTCAGGCTCGTTCTACGTTGTGTGGTTTGTTTAGCTCTTTTCACCTACGGAACACTCTTTCCGCTTTGCCTCGCATCTAGGATTGTGTGTTGATCTTAATCAGGACATGGTTCCCCTCGACTTGGGTAGGCTAACTTTCGCTTCCCTTATACCTTTTACAACATCACCAATTCATTACCAACACCAACAACCTTACCTTACCAATATTAATATCAATATTTTTACCAACCAACCAATTGCCTAAACCGTACCAAATTGCCTGAATTCACCTCTCCCTGGTCCTAAGGGAGAACTACATCGGTCTGAGGCCCTTCCTTGCTTTGTGCAGGCAATGGACTATGTAGGTAGACTTTCAGGAGACATGGGGTCTCCCAAGGTTAGCTCGACCACACCCTACCATAACCTATCATGTGTAGTAAATATAAACATTTTTTGTGTATTTCTATTTCATCACATTCCTCTTTATCCTTTTTTCAAAACACCGAAAATCAAAACACAAACATTCTTATTATTATCGTAACTCAAATCAACATACATATTCAGCTTTATTTAGATGTTAAACACATACATCTTCTCTATCATCGACACGCAGGTCGGCATCCTTATTTATTCTTATACCTTGCTAACATTTACTTAGACCCTCACGCCTCATCCCGAACTAGGGGATGATCGTGATCGACGACGCCGCTCACCAGGCCTCTCTGTCCTCAATGGTACCACGGCTATTGGTACCGCCCACTGATCTGCTAATCTCTCCTGTAACATATGAATACGCTCCCTCGCATGGAGGAATCCAGCCTCTAGTCTCTCTCGCCCGTGACTCCATGCAACCAACTACTCCGGCCCGACCCAAGGCCTCAACCAACTAATCCGGACCGACCCAAGGCCGCAACCCTAACCATCCGGCCCGACCCAAGGTCGCAACCCTACCCATCCGGCCCGACCCAAGGCCTCACCCTACCCATCCGGCCCGACCCAAGGCCTCACCCTAACCATTTGGCCCGACCCAAGGCCTCACCTTACCCATTTGGCCCGACCCAAGGCCGCAACCCTAACCATCCGGCCCGACCCAAGGCCTCACCTTACCCATTTGGCCCGACCCAAGGCCTCAACCAACTAATCCGGCCCGACCCAAGGCCGCAACCTTACCCATTTGGCCCGACCCAAGGCCGCAACCCTAACCATCCGGCCCGACCCAAGGCCGCACCCTAACCATCCGGCCCGACCCAAGGCCTCACCCTACCCATTTGGCCCGACCCAAGGCCTCACCCTACCCATCCGGCCCGACCCAAGGCCGCACCCCAACCATTTGGCCCGACCCAAGGCCGTACCACTTCCATACCTTACCCAACATCACCAACATACACTCTTATCCACCCATCCTGTAGTTTTTTGTCCAATCGAGCTCACCTGTTCGTGTTTTAGCATAATTAGGGTCCTTGACTTGATCTGTCGACCAACTTTGCCCAGACCTAGACCGTGACGTTTATCTCAACCAAACCAGCCATTTGGTACTGCCGAACATGCCTAAACGTTCCTGTACCTTACCTGTTATATACCCTGGAGCTACTTCCTATGCCTTGGATACCAGGATTATATCACCCTTGTTTGGATAAACTATCGACCTTTGCCTATGCATTGCTGGTTTGCTCGTCAAATCATGTACCCTAGTCGTACTATTGCATTTCAACATGCGTCTGCTTCCTTGGACCTACCCCACCACCTTACCATCCCCTCTACACCATTTACCCTTTATCAACCCTATCCCTGATTTCCCGTTCACTCAATCTGTGATAGATTTGAGGGGGATTACCTATACCCTTAACAGGGGAAACCACTTCATATTATTGTCCGTGCAGCTTTACAAAACAAGCTACACGACAATAAGGGGCTAATGTAGACACCAAATTTGTGTCTTACGACCCCTTTGTGACCCGCATCTCATCTTGCAATCTAACCTCATCACCTAAACCTTACACAATTATTTATTAATTACCTTGTAATTGATAAATCCACATCACCTTACCTGCCACCTCATTTTTCCACCTCATCATGACCTAGCCCTAACCCTAAACTAACCTAATTAAGACCTATAACTTGGTCCACATCTACACCCATGACTAAGGACCCCTTTCTCGCACCCAAAACCGACCTTCTAGTCACTTGACCAAGCCCGCAACTGATCTCTCGGGAGAAAAGCAGGGAAGGTGGGCTATTTTACTAAAAATAGCCTACTTTTTCCTCACCGATGCCGGTTCCTACTCGACCGCCGTCGGTTACATAACCGCCATCGGTTCCCTGTAAATGGGCTCCCCGAACCAAAATCAAAGGTGGAAGGATTTTTGAATCAACAGAGATCATTTAGGAGTGATCAAGAGAGTCCAGATCTTCACTTGACCAAGCAGAGACGAGTGAAGAAGCTAGAAGAGTTGCAGCAAAAGGAGATCAAGCCCAAAATCAGCAATGCAGCTAGAGTTCTCGATACTCACCGATCATTGGGAGGGAGATATTTCATTTTCTATTTGTCTAGCCATCCTACCTAGAGTTCTCCTTTGTCATCGTAGTTCTTGACTTGCATCTTCACAATAACCAAGTAAGTTACATCTTGCATGTCCTCTTTAATAACATTTCTTATACTTTTGAAGCACAATCCTCACAAATCCATTCCTAGATCCACTACCCAAAGATGCTATCAGCATCTAACTATCATTCATCTACCTCTCATCACCTTATTTCCTAATATCACCTATATACAAATTTTTACAAACAACACAACCACCCCACAAAACAACCAACCTTCGATCTTAGACCATACCGATATCGGTTATCGAACCGGATCGGTTATCCTGACTATAACCAAAAACCAACCTTTCCCCTACCCAGTTCAACGAAGCAATTTAATTGATATCTTACAGTCTTTTGTGTTAATTCATATTAGCAGGGGAACTGACCACCTTCGAAAGGAAGTTTTATACTTCCCAGGCCCAAGGCGCTTCCTCATTTATTGTCTAATCAAAATCGTGTGGTCTTGTGTTCTTATTTCGCAGTAGTCCTTCCAAGACAAAAAGGAGTTCTTCGCAAATAACCCCGATCTTTCTCTACGGTACGCGCACACCATCTCGACATTCAACAGTATTCCTCCTAGCCCAAACCTTATCTATTTCTAAAAGGAATGAAACATTCCGAGTGAAACAATACTTGTGCAAACGCTCCACCCTTCGTGAACACATACACTCAAAACAAAGTCAAAACAACATATATATATCAAAACAAACTAACTTTTAAATTCATTTGTGTATATCGACTTGTTGATTTTTGAGCTTTGGGTCCACATTAACCATTTTTTGTTTTTGAGTATGGTTAAATTGGAATGGATTTGGGGATGGTATTTGGCATTAGGGTTGGCCCTTTTCTATTTCAACACTTTTGAGAAGAACTCCTAAGAAAATTTTAACTTGAGCGATCGTAAGGGACCTCAAAGAGGTGGATAGGAAAAGTGCCTTCATTGTTTAGCCTCCATTTTGTGAGGAATATATGATGTTTTTGGTATTTCATGCTTATTGCATGAGTGTTTTGACAAAGATCGAGTGTGTGATGGAATAGTACAAAACTACGATACACCATGATATGCACATATATCTCTTTTTGTCTTGGTTATTCCTTGCATATAGTTGGCTTACATTGATGATTTGATTCATGTGTGTAATCTTAGATGTCTATAATTTCTGATTTTATATGATTTTCAAAATGCATAGAGTGGACATGAATGCTAACAAAATGATTTCTTTTTATATTTCTTTGTAATGCTTGATATATGATGATGCGAATACAATGTGATCTTAAACTTAGCTTCTTTTGCAATCTTCTGTACTTCATATTGTCTTGATAAAACATGATGATACAATGATAGAGTAAAAGATGTACTTTCCCCACTCCTAACCCCACACAACTAGTAAGATGCGAGGGCTCAATGCCAAGAGTTAGAAAGGGCACAAGTTATGAAATTTGTTGTATCTCAGTGATGAAAGAAAGATAGAGGTTTGGCAGAACCAAATTGGGACACTAAAACCTTACTCTACTCAAGCTACTTCATAGTTTAGAATGTGAATTTCTTTGTAGTTTATCTAGACTTGGATCTATAGATGGCCACTTGGTTGAAAAAATATGGTTTTGAGGTTTTAAGATCTTTTAGAATTTTGGACATCTAACTCACTTTGTTTTGATTTATGATTTCACAACATTTGAATGAATTGCTTCTGACTTTCAAGTTTGTCAAAGATACCCCCTACACCTTGCCCCATGCTACCAGTAGAAAGTATGGGCTCATCACCATGGACAAGGCATAGGTGAGTAAGGGAATTTCCTTCCTTTCCCAACCCTACATCACTAGTAAGAGACACAAGCTCAACATCGAAGGTTGGTAGGGAAAAGAAATGTGTAAAATAAAAATTTCTGATTTGCATTTGACTTACTTATTTGGGAAAAATGTTTAGAATGTTCTTATTTCCAAGAGATGTATGTGGGATAGATGTGACACCATGAAGCTTCTAGAACATACCATGAACAAAAGACACCTATCCTAAGAAGAGACCAAAAGTAGAACCAAGTATGCAGGCCTTGGTATGGTTACTGTCAAAAAACTTTGTCTTATCTTGTTTGGATTGATAAATGATTTAGAAATAATTGATGATACAACAAATATTTGAAGAGACATGATTTGAATGTTTTACCAATATTTTTCAGAAGTTTTTAGGAGTTGCTTTATAAGAATAAGTCCCTTGATCACAAATTTTACAAAATGAGATGGAAGATGAAAATGCAATGTGGATGCAGTAATGTACATATGGGAATGTAAGTGAAACTACATGTCATGATGTCTAAGGTGAAGAAAGTTGACAAATATCAAATTCTTCACCCCTAAGAGTACACAACAAATGAGAAACCATGATCCTCAAAATTTCCATTCTCTTGACAAGGGCCTACCATTCTAGGTTTAAAATTACAACCCTTTCCCATAAGTGTATATGTCCAATCATTAAAATCATTTGTTTGAAAGAGGCATTCATGCACCTCTTTTTCATTCTTGAGACATGGTGTGTGGGTGAGCATGACTATGCTACTTGGCCTTGTTTCTCCTATGTGGAGCATTGTGTTTATTTGTGACTCTTGCTGAATGATGAGGCCTTTCCCCATGGATATGGAAAGCTTAGTTTCAGATGCACATGGGTTGAAACTAGGGTTTAGAATAGAACAACCCTCAGAGATGGTTTTGATGGGCATCATTTTAATCTCAAATTTCCCTTCTTTATTTGTTAATTCTATCATGTTTACACCTAGACCTAGGTCATCGGAGGGAAGAGATGCTAAACCGAGAAGACTACCCATCCCTATGGTTCAAATGGGAGGAAGATCAGATCATCACTCTCTAAGAGTTTCATAATTTCACTTTGGTTTTAGTGGACACTATTTCCACAGATATTGATTTACCCTTATCTATTTTTTCCCACCTCAAATGTTTTTAGGTCAATGACTTCAACCTTTGGAACATCCGGGGTGATCGAGACTAACTCTTTTGTTGAGGTGGTTTGTTCAATTGATTTGTAGGAAGTTCATACTCCATATGGACTCCTTTCTTCTTCTTGAGGTTTTCTAAGTGTATATCAAAGGGCTTAGGATCCCCTTGAGTGATGAAGACCTTCCCCAAATGGAGGAATCTAATCTCTTGGAACAAGGTAGAAGGGATAGCCTTCATTCGATGAATCCAGGGTCTCTCGAGGATCATGTTATAACTTGTTTCCTGTCGATAATGTAAAACTCCGTCAAGATGGTTTTTGGACCAAGTGTGACTTGGAAGAACTATGGTTCCAATCGAGGTCACTTTAAGACTTGTCATACCCCCGTAACATGTTTCTTGTAGAGGAGAAATTTGTCTCTCCATATCCCAACTTCTGCAAGAAAGAGAAAGGAACCACATTTATAGCAGCCCCATCATCAATCATGGCTCTCTTAATGTAATTGTTATAAACCCAAACTTGTAAAAATAAGGCAGGATCACCTCTTCGGAAATTTCAGCATCAGATGGCATCTTGTCTATATATCGAAACAAACCTAGTATCCCTATCATTCTGTCTCTGGAGGATGTATGTCAAAGTCAATATGATTTATTTGAGCACTAGGAGGTGGTGTAACATGGATTAAATGACCAAGACCTAGTGCATTGAGCAACATGTAGAGTGATGCATAGGTGAATTCTTCAACAAATCTAGAAATGAAATGTGAGAAAGGTCTTGTTCAAATATGATATTAAATCATAGGCTCCTACTGGTTTTGCGATTGTAGGAACGTCATCCTATGGGAAGGAAAGATTGGGTAGGGGTTGTGAAATGTACTCCTTCATCTAAGTTGTTGCATTAATTTCACACTCAACCTCTAGCTCAACTAATCCCAAGATTTTTGTTATCATTTGAACCAAGGTTAGGAGCGACCCGAGAGTTATTGGAAGTTGAGGCTTCATGGTCATTGTTTCCTATAGGAATTCCTTTTTTTTGTTTTGTGAATTCACCTTGAAATTTTTAGGATGTGTAGGGAGTCAGATCTTGAAATATGCTCACATTAGTCATTCTAAGGAGCTACAGGTCCTATATAGTCAGATTGTGAGTTTGTTTCAGGATTTGCTAGGAACATGTCTATGAAGAGTTGCCTTTGGTTTTCGGGAAGTCTTTGCAAAAACTTGTTGCAATCATGGAAAGTCCTATCATCATGACCTCAAACCTTATGGAAACCACAATATAGGTTAGGGTCATAATCTCTTGGCCTTTGATAAAAATCTTGCTGTTGTTGATTATAACCTCGGTTGTAATTTTGAAATTGATTGTTATAACCATGATTTTCTGCCCCTTGGCAAAGTTTTGATACTTGGTTTGGGCCTTGGGTTTGATTTTGTTTTTGAGAGGGATGATTTACATCGACCATGTTGATAAAAGACACAGTGTTAGGGCCTTTTTGATTTCCCAAGTTGTTGTTATTATTAGTTTTCCATTGTTTGGAAAACCAATGTTCTTGGCTTGATTAGTAGCACCATTCATGGTAGCACCATGATTATGATTCACACCTTTAGGTCCTTGGTTGTTGGCACCATTGTTTTGATAATTTGCATTATTTTGATTTGGGATACCAATTTCCCATTGGGACCATAGGTCTTATGCCCACTATCTATAGAGGCTTGGTCAATTCAAAGCGCTCCTTCCAAAACTTCCTCATAACTACGAAAAGGAAACTTTTGGACCTCTTCCTTAGTCTCTCGATTGAGCGAGTGAAGGAAAAGATCACAAAGTTCCATCTAGTCCATGTTGGGTGCACTTGCAGAGGAATAGAGAACTTAACGCCATCTTTGGATGAAATGGGTAGCATATTCATTTTGCTCCTGTCTAATATGCAGAACTCCCTAATCCTTGTACGCAACAACTTGTTCATGTCAAATGATTTGATGAACTCAGAACAAGTTGTTTGAAGGAGTGTATAGAAGCTTTTGGAATATGGTAATACCAATCCAATGCAATTCCTTTGAGAGTCTTTGGAAATATCTTAGCCACTATAACATCCCAAGGAAGCAATTCCCTAATAGTAGTAGCGTAGGCCTTGATATGAGCATTCGGGTCTCCTTCTCCCTTAAATTTTGGAAGATCTGGAAATGGGCATGGAAGCATGACACCACATATGGTGAATTCAAGAGGCTCCTTTAAGTACTCAACATATGTACCCATTGCGTAAGATTCCACCATTGAAGATCCTTGATAAGGAAGTGGAGGAGAGGAGTTGGATAAGCTGCACTATAAGCATTGATGAGAATGTATGGGGTCCCTTGATATGGCATGTAGGGAGTAGGAATGGTATATGGGTCCATCTGGGGAGTTTTTGAATACATATGCATGTAAGGTGGGATAGCTCCAGGATATGGACTAGCGGGTGTAAAACTAGGGAATGTCACATTTCCTGTTGTGGTGGCATTTGAGAATGCACTTCCGACCAAGCCCTTGCATAGGATAAGCTTGAGAAGGATGAGGACCCATCCCTAGTGTGTCTAACCCTGTGAGAAGATCACCTAGATTTGAATGATCTAGATAACCTTGTTGTATATGATATTGATTAGTTTCTCATTAGAAGGGATGTATCCTTTATTGTCAACTGGATACCCCATGTTCTTCCCTACTTGCATGTGTTGGTTGTGAAGTCTGGGAACTTTCTAGTTCTCTAATTCTCCCCACTAAAGTATAAATGAGATCATTGGGAGAGGATTGAGTCCCTTGTTGGGGTGCCTGTGGCATAGGGTTTGATTGAGTAGGCTCATGATACCTTGTCATGAATTGTTCAGTGTTATAATTCTTGTCTTCCTTAGAAGTAAGAATCTTAGGATAGGTATTCAAAATCTCAGAGGTCAGTGGCCTTCATTCTATCCAAAGACTCATCTATCTGATGAAGAGGATTAGCTATTCATGTGTAAATAGATCATCCTCTATTGATTGCATGGAAATGTGAGGTCTTGACAAGACTCTATGGTAAGAACCTATTCCATTTGTGATAACAATTTGGTTTTGCATTGGGTTGACCATATTGCATGTCTAACGGTTGATCAACCTCCTCCATCCTTACATAGCTAATGGGGTTTGAAGTGTAACTAGGGAGGTTTGGACGTTGCTTGTGTAATTATCACCCCATCCTTGAAAGAGAAGGGGATTGTTGTGGTTGCATGTTGGTGTAATATCTATCAGAGCCAAATGGCCCACAAAATCTCTTCCAGACATATTTTAAAAGGTATAAAATACCTACCAAAATAGGGGAAGAAATGGAAAGATGAGGTAATAGAATGAAAGAAAAGGAAACAAGAAGGAATTAATCCTTCACGTTGGGTTCACCAATTTGTATAGATGAAAATGAACACATGATCTTCAACCACACTCGACCCCCCGAAGGTCATGCCAGAGCAGCCGATGTTGAATGTGTGTGGCTAACTATAGGAGGATCAATGACTAAGATCTGGTAGTGTGATCTCCTGGTAGCCGAGTTGACAAAGGGAGATTTAGAGGCTATGAATGGGTAGCATAAATTCCCTATGGTTTGTTTTCCTAACTTGGATCTAAGTGTTGATCTAGTTTGAAGTGTCCATTAACTAAATGAAATTAACAATCTATGCTACTACTGCTGAAAGGAAAACTAATCTAAAAAATCACAAAACTAAAATATTACAATCACAAACAACAATTTGCTTTTATTCTAAATAATCAAATCTACTTCTACACTAAAACTAAACAAGTGAGATAACCCGGTGTGGTTATTCACCTATGTGCTGAGTGTATTAAATCTAAACTAACTTAAAACAAGTGATTTTCCAAATGATCTATGATATGTAGACAACCTCCTATAGATATTCTCTCCTTCAGATCCACAAGGATGGGAAGAAGAGGATCCATCACCGGGGGATTGCTATGAAAGATTCAAACCCTCTTGGAAATTAACTAATACTTTTAAATGAAAATAAATTGATTTCTACTCTATTTGATATGGAATTGAAATTAACAATTCATAATTGACAATTTGATAAAAAAAGAAACAAATACACAACTCCAACCTGGAAGAGTAAGAACCTTGGCAAATCTAGTAGTATCAGTATTTGTCCCCTCAGTTCTTTCCTTTCATTTCTCTGAGTGTTCATGTGAGTCCAAAGGATTGGGAATGCAAAGAAAACAACAAGAGGATGGCACTTGAGCAATGGAAACTTGAAGCAATCTGGATGTAATGCAATGCAAGTAGAAGAGAGATAACACAAGAGATCTGAGCTTGGCTATGTAATTCCTAGCAAGATTATGGCAGCAAAACAATGCAAGATACACAAAATTCTCATGCCTTTTTCTTGAATACAAGCATGGAATATATAGGAATGGAGGATAGGAGGTTACTTCATGCACAAGGCAATGAAGAGGTAGTTTCCACTCATTAAATCTATTTAAAAATAGAAGGAGAAGGAATACCATGAAAACAAGACTATTTTTAGGCAATTTGGTTCACAAACCGCACCCTAAAAAGTCAAACTTAAGTGAATCATCATGTAAAAATGCATGAAGATTCTAGAAAAAAACGATTAGGACCACCCCCCTGCTGGGGCGGTGGGACCACCACTTAATGCCAAAAAGGTGGTCCTAGCACAAAAGTGTGAAGGGGGTCCTACTAAAGCTAAAAAAATGCAAGAAAAAGTTAAGAAAGCATAAAGGCTAAATAAGGGATACAAATATATACATGTGAATGGGTTTTGGAGCTCGAAACACCTTCTTGAAAGGATTTTGAATCATCATTGGGGACTTTTGTAACCATTTTCCCAACAATGTAGCACATGTAATTTTGGGTGTACATATTGCCCCCTCGAGAAAGCTTTTCTTAGCCATGAAAGAGGCATAAAACATAGAGTCCAAGTATGGCATTCCCAAAATGGGGAGTTAGAAGCTATACCTGACACACCCGTGTGTCGAAATCTATCATCCAAACTCCCACTACCTGTAAGAGAAAAAAAAGACTCAAGTGTAGATAGATAAAATATTGAAAAATAAACACTAAATTAAAATGACAAGAGGACTTACCATTTGTGCGGGGATATAGAAATATACCTGCGCCAACGCTCCAGCCCTGTGAACACATACACTCAAAATGAAGTAAAACAACATATATATCAAAACAAACTCACTTTTCAAATTCATTTACACATATCAACTTGGTGATTTTTGAGCTTTGGGCCCACGGTGACCATTTTTTATTTTTTAGTATGGTTGAATTGGAATGGATTTGGGGATGGTATTTTGCATTAGGCTTGGCCCTTTGCTGTTTCAATACTTTTGAGAAGAACTCCTAAGAAATTTTTAACTAGAGTAGTCATAAGGGGCCTCAAAGAGGTGGATAGGCAAAGTGCCTTTATTGTTTAGTCTCCATTTTGTGAGGCATATATGATGTTTTTGGTATTTCATGCTTATTGCAAGTGTTTTGACCACACCTAGTGTGTGATGGAATTGTACAAAACTATGACACACCATGATATGTATATATCTCTTTTTTGGCTTGGTTATTCCTTGCATAGAGTTGGCTTACATTGCTGATTTGATTCATGTGTGTACTCTTAGATGTTTAGAATTTCTAATTTTCTATGCTTTTTAAAATGCATGCAATGGATATGAATGCTAACAGAATGATTTCTTTTTTTTTTTTTATAATGCTGATATATGATGATGCAAACACAATGTGATTTTGAACTTAGATTCTTTTGCAATCTTTGATACTTCATATTGTCTTTGAAAAACATGATGATATAATGATATGATAAGATAGATGTACTTTCCCCACTCCTAACCCCACACAACTAGTAAGATGCGAGGGCTCAACACCAAGATTTAGAAAGGGCACAAGTTATGAAATTTGTTGAATGGTAATGATGAGAGAAAGATAAGGTTTGGCAGAACCAAATTGAGACACTACAACCTTACTCTACTCAAGCTACTTCATAGTTTAGAATGTGAATTGCTTTGTAGTTTATCTAGACTTAGATCCGTAGATGGCCACTTGGTTGACAAAATCTATTTTGAGGTTTTAAACTCTTTTGGAATTTTGGACATCTAACTCACTTTGTTTTGATTTATGATTTCACAACATTTAATTATTTGAACTTTCAATTTTGTCAAAGAGACCCCTACACCTTGCCCCATGCTACCAGTAGGAAGTATGGGCTCATCACCATGGATAATGTATAGGTGAGTAAGGGAATTTCTCCTTTCCCAACCCTACATCACTAGTAAGAGAGACAAGCTCAACATCGAAGGTTGGTAGGGCCAAAAAAATGTGTAAAATAAAAATTTTTTTGTTGATTTTCATTTGACTTACTTATTTGGGAAAAATGTTTAGAATGTTTCTTATTTCCAAGGAGATGTATGTGGGATAGATGTGACACCATGAAGCTCTAGAATAGACTATGAACAAAAAGACACCTATCCTAGAAGAGACTAAAAGTAGAACCAAGTATGTAGGCCTTGGTATGGTTATCACGATCAAAACTTTGTCTTATCTTGTTTGGATTGATAAAAATGATTTGAAAATAATTGATGATACAATGAAAAATTTGAAGAGACATGATTTGAATGTTTTGCCAATATTTTAAGAAGTTTTTAGGAGTTGTTATAAGAATAAGTCCCTTGATCACAAATTTTACAAAATGAACTGGAAGATGAAAATGCAATGTGGATGCAATAATGTACATATGGAATGTAGGTGAAACTACATGTCATGATGGCTAAGGTGAAGAAAGTTGATGAATATCAAATTCTTCACCCCTAAAAGTACACAATGGAGAACCATGATCCTCAAAATTTTCATTCTTTTGACAAGGGCCTATCATTCTAAGTTTAAACTTACAACCCTTTCCCAGAAGTGTATATGTCCAATCATTAAAATAATTTATTTGAAAGAGGTGTTCGTGCACCTCTTTTTCACATTCTTGAGACATGGTGTGTGGGTGAGCATGACTATGTTTCTTCGAGCCTGTTTCCTATGTGGAGCATTGTGTTTATTTGTGACTCTTGTTGAATGATGAGGCCTTGTCCCATGGATATGGAAAGCTTAGTTTTAGATGCACATGGGTTGAAACTGGGTTTAGAATAGAAAAACCCTCAGAGATGGTTTTGATGGGCATCATTTTAATCTCAAATTTCCCTTCTTTATTTTTAATTATATCATGTTTACACCTAGACCTAGGTCATCGGAGGAAGAGATGCTAAACCGAGAAGACTACCCATTCCCTATGGTTCAAATGGGAGGAAGATTAGATTGTCACTCTCTAAAAGTTTCATAATTTCACTTTGGGTTTTAGTGGACACTATTTCCATAGATATTGATTTACCCTTATTTGTTTTTTCCACCTCAAATGTTTTTGGGTCAATGACTTCAACCTTTGGAACATCCGGGGTGATCGAGACTAACTCTTTTGTTAGAGGTGGTTTGTTCAATTGATTTGTAGGAAGTTCATACTCTGTATGGACTCCTTTCTTCTTCTTGAGGTTTTCTAAGTGTATATCGAAGGGCTTAGGATCCCCTTGAGTGATGAAGACCTTCCCCAAATGAAGGAATCTAATCTCCTGGAACAAGGTAGAAGGGATAGCCTTCATTCGATGAATCCAGGGTCTCTGAGGATCATGTTATAACTTGTTTCCCTGTCGATAATGTAAAACTCCATCAAAATGGTTTTTGGACCAAGTGTGACTAGAAGAATTATGGTTCCAATCGAGGTCGCTTTAAGACTGTCATACCCCGTAAAATGTTTCTTATAGAGGAGAAATTTGTCTCTCCATATCCTAACTTTTGCAAGAAAGAGAAAGGAACCACATTTACAGCAGCCCCGTCATCAATCATGGCTCTCTTAATGTAATTGTTATAAACCCATACTTGTAAAAATAAGGTAGGATCACCTCTTCAGGCAATTTCAGCATCAGATGGCATCTTTTCTATATCAAAAACAAACCCAATATCCCTATCATTCTATCCCAAAGGATGTATGTATTTTTTTTTATTAAGGGAAAATAGTTTTGAAGGGACTATACCCTGTATACAAAAGGGCTCAAAAGCCAGATACTGAAGTGGTAGAAACAACCCAGAGAAGGGCAAAACAACCAACCTCATAGGGCTCATCAGCCAGATAAAACAACATATTAATAGAAAGGATTCAGTCCATACAATGATCCAAAAATAATAGAAGAGTTCAAAACAAAAATATATATCTATCATAGAATATCTCCGCCAAAAAATAGCTCTAGATCCGCCAGTCATCACCTACGCTCATAGCCAAGAAACAACAACACACTCCATATTGCTTGATATCCCCTGTCAATCTTGGTTTTGATCACTTGCAATGAGACAAAGAAAGCAATGGCTGTGTCCTGAGAAGAGTCTTTCAGATCCACTTGAGCAATTTCCATATCCCTTTTCTCTTTGGGGCCCCAAATGTCTTCAGTAATC
This sequence comes from Taxus wallichiana var. yunnanensis, assembly GCA_018340775.1. NCBI lineage: Eukaryota > Viridiplantae > Streptophyta > Pinopsida > Cupressales > Taxaceae > Taxus > Taxus wallichiana. The sequence continues at coordinate 869,599,963 of CM031234.1, read as the reverse complement.
CCGCTTAGGCTGCATACACTATGAACATGCTGTTTGATGAAATTGTAAATACTTTTAAGTGCAGATAGGATGCAGTCATTACAAATTTTTGCATTTCCCATTCTGCCATCCAAAGACTGTAACTTCTTGAACACTTCAGCAATAACACCCTCCTCATCATCATTTTGAAGTATTCCTTTTCCCTTAGCTTTTTCCATATTTTTGATAACCCTTTTGAGCTCTTGAATTTCCTTTTCCATCCTACCCACTCTGACCATCAAATCCTCCTCCTTAGGCTCCTCCATCGGTTGGCTGATGTGCAGGAGGTTCTCGGCAAGCTTGAGGTCTTTGTGGCTTCTAAGAACCCTCTGAGAAGTAGGGATCTTAGTTTTCATGCCCTTTCTTTTCTTGCTAGACGAAGCAGTTTCAATCTTCCTTTCGAGCAGGGGGAATGGAGGTGGTGTGAGCAGGGGGAGGAATGGAGGAAGAGGGTGGAGTAGGATTCATGTGGGGATAGTTTGAGCAGTGATGATGGATAAGAAGAATTAGCCCTTGATGCAGAGGAACTGCCCTAGAATGACTCTGCACTTCCCAAACGGATTTCTCCAGCGAGTTTAACAAGTAATGAGGGAAGCTGATGGTTATATTTCGACAAAAGTGGTTAAGAAATATCAAATGCTTTTGAGGAATAGTAACAAATCTCCCCTCAAGAGTTACATACCTAACAACCATCCTGGCGAGCTCAACAAAAGGCTCAGGAATCGAAGCCAACTTGATGCCAGCTGTCACAAACTCAAGATTTTCCCCTTCGTCCAGGAATTTCTTTATCTCCACCTCTCTGTCTACCTTCTTATTAAATAATTTGGTGCCATCAAGACTGAGTCCCGTGATCTGGGTGATGAGCTCCTCCATGATCTCAACCTCTATGTTGTTGTATTTAACAACCCGATTCTTCCATCCCTGTGTGAATTTAATAGAAATATCCTGATCAAAACCTTGAATTCTTTCTATCAAATTCGCAAGACCCCCAATTTGAAGATAGTTCCAGAGCACAACATCCTCTTTCCATGTTGGATTGTGGGTGGGCTCTGTTTTACATGGCGGACCCCCCATTTTTCCAGTGACTCTGCTCTCAACGGTAAAGATTTTAGCACTATGCGTATCAGACTTAGCTTTGTTTTTGAATCTTTCCCTTCGTGATAAAAGGTGTAATTATTAGACCATACTTTGTAATTAGTGACCCGCTCCTTGGCGTTCTCCCTATGACAAGAAATGATGGCTGTCCAGTTCACACAAATCTCATAAATCACACAAATCTTATATGATGTCATCATTCTGTACTTAAGAATCCGCTCTTTAGCATCAACATTACAGCCATTAGTGATGATTTTCCAAGCCATGTAAATCATTGATGATGTCTTTATTAACTTGAATGGGCAGAATGTCCCCCCTTAGCCAAGTTTGAAAAGTATTGTTAACTCCAAAGTTTTCCAAACCATCTGCGACCCTATTGCCTTCCCGATAGGTGTGAGTGATTTTAACATTTTCAAAACTCTTGCATATATCAGTAGCTTCAACAATAAAATCTCTAATTGACCAGCTGGGTGTTGCTTTTTTTTTTAAGAGATTGATAATGTTTAGAGAATCACCCTCAATTATAATATTCAGAATATTACAATCCCTAGCTAGCCTTATTCCCCATAGAGTAGCAAGAGCTTCAAACTAATGATTAGTTTTCCTACCCATTTTCCCAGAAAAAGCAACAACAAAACAACCTCTTTGATCTCTGATGACTCCTCCACCTCCAGACTCTCCTGGATTGCCTTTTGAGGCCACATCAAAATTTAACTTATGCCAAGCATTGGGGGATTATTCCATTGGATGGTGGTTATATCCATACCATTTTTATTCTTTTTAAAGACAGTGTCAATATTCCAATCAGTCAGAATGTATTCTTCTTTCTCAGGGAAAATTCTATTTTTAGGAGGTTTAAATCTAGCAATATTATCCTACACAACAATGATAATTTCTTTGTAGATTTTGTTACATACCTTTCTAGTATTTCTGAAAATGCCATCATTACGAGCCTTCCAAACTCGCCACATGGTGTGAGGTAAAAAAGTTTCCACAATCTCCTCACCACACAATGCTTATACGGAGAGTCCCATTGTTACTGTGCCTAAAGATAAGTAAGGGGAAAGATCCATTCGATTAAATTTTGCAAAAACAAGATGCCATATTTTGGAAGTGTACTCATAATGAAATAATAAATGTTTTATTTGATTTATTTGAGTGCTTTAGGAGGTGGTGTAACATGGATTAGGGCCTCTTTGATTTCCCAAGTTTTTGTTATTGTTAGTGTTTCCATTGTTTGGAAAACCAACGTTCTTGGCTTGATCAGTAGCACTATTTGTGGTAGCACCATGATTGTGATTCACACCTTTAGGTCCTTGGTTGTTGGCACCATTGTTTTGATAATTTGCATTACTTTGATTTGGGGATACCAATTTCCCATTGGGACCATATGTCTTATGCCCACTGTCTATAGAGGCTTGGTCAATCTGAAGCGCTCCTTCCAAAAATTCCTCATAACTATGAAAAGGAAACTTTTGGACCTCTTCCTTAGTCTCTCTATTGAGTGAGTGAAGGAAAAGATTACAAAGTTCCATCTAGTCCATGTTGGGCACACTTATAGAGGAATAGAGAACTTAATGCCATCTTTGGATGAAATGGGCAGTAGATTCATTTTGCTCCTGTCTAATATGCAGGAACTCCCTAATCCTGTACGCAACAACTTGTTCATGTAAAATTCTTTGATGAACTTGGAGACAAGTTATTTGAAGGAATGTATTGAAGCTTTTGGTATCCTATAATACCAATCCAATGTGATTCCTTCAAGAGTCTTTGGAAATATATTAGTCACTATAACATCCCAAGGAAGCAATTCCCTGATAGTAGTAGCATAGGCCTTGATATGAGCATTTGGGTCTCCTTCTCCCTTAAATTTTGGAAGATTTGGCAATGGACGTGGAAGCATGAAACCATGTATGGTGAATTCAAGAGGCTCCTTTAAGTACTCAACATATGTACCCATTGCGTAAGACTCCACCATTGAAGATCCTTGATAAGGAAGTGAATGATGAGGAGTTGGATAAGCTGCACTATAAGCATTGACGGGAACATACGGGGTCCCTTAATATGGCATGTAGGGAGCAGGCATGGTATATGGGTCGATCTGGGTAGTTTTTAAATACATATGCATGTAAGATGGGATAGCTCCAGGATATGGACTAGTGGGTGTAAAACCAGGGAATGTCACATTTCCTGTTGTGGCGGCATTCGAGAATGCACTTCTGGCTAGCCCTTGCGTAGGATAAGCTTGTGAAGGATGAGGACCCATCCCTAGTGTGTCTAACCCTGTGAGAAGATCACCTAGATTTGAATGAGTTGGATAACCTTGTTGTACATGATATTGAGTTAGTTTCTCATTAGAAGGGATGTATCCTTTATTATCAACTGGATGCCCCGTGTTCTCGTCTCTACTACATGTGTTGGTTGTGAAGTATCAAATCTACTTCTACACTAAAACTAAACAAGCGAGATAACCCGATGTGGTTGTTTTCCTATGCTAAGAGTATTAAATCCAAACTAACCTAAAATAAGTGATTTTCCAAATGATCTATGATGTGTAGACAACCTCCTATAAATATTCTCTCCTTCAGATCCACAAGGATGGGAAGAAGAGGATCCATTACCGGGATTGCTATGAAAGTTTTAAACCCTCTCTTGGAAATTAACTAACTACTTGCAAATGAAAATAAATTTATTTCTACCGTATTTGATATGGAATTGAAATTAACAATTTGTAATTGATAATTTGATAAAAAAGAAAACAAATACACAACTCCAACCTAGAAGAGAAAGAACCTTGGAAAAATCTAGTAGTAATAGTATCTGTCCCCTATGTTCTTTCCTTCATTTCTCTGAGTGTTTATGTGAGTCCAAAGAATTGGGAATGCAAAGAAAAATAACAAGAGTATGGCAATTGAGCGATGGCAACTTGGAAGAAATTTGGACGTAATGTAAGTAGAAGAGAGATGACACAAGATATCTCGAGCGTGGCTATGTAATTGCTAGCAAGATTATGGCAAAGACAAATGCAAGATACACAAAATTCTCATGCCTTTTGCTTGAATACAAGCATGGAATATATAGGAATGAAGGATAGAAGGTTACTTCATGCACAAGGCAATGAAGAGGTAGTTCCACTCATTAAATCTATTTAAAAATAGAAGGAGCAAGGAGAACCAAGAAAATGAAGCTATTTTTAGCAAATTCGGCTCACGGATGCGTTCAAAAAGCAAACTTAAGTGAATCATCGCATGTAATTTTATGCATGAAGATTCTAGAAAAATCGATTAGGACCGCCGCCCTGCTTGGGTGGCGGTTCGGTTATTAATGCCAAAACGAGCACAGAAAGAAGGGGAAATCTAGAAAAATGCAAGGAAAAGTTAAGTAAGGCTATCTAGGCTACAAATATATATTGCGAATGGATTTTGGAGCTCGAACACCTTCTTGAAAGGATTTTGAATCATCACTAGGGACTTTTAAATTGTTTTCCCAACAATATAGCACGTGCAATTTTTGGTGCGTACATATTGCCCCCTTAGAGAAGCATCTTAGCCATGAAAGAGGCATAAAACATAGAGTCTGAGTATGGCATTCCCGAAATGGGTAGTTAGAAGCTATACTTGACCCACCTGTGTGCTGACATCTAGACATCCAAACTCTCACTACCTACAAGAGAAAAAGAAGGCTCAAGTGTAGATAGATAAAATATTGAAAAATAAAAACTAAATTAGAACGACAAGAGGACTTACCATCTGTGCAGGGATATAGAAATATACTTGCACCAACGCTCCAGCCCTGTGAACACATACACTCAAAACAAAGTCAAAACAACATATATATATCAAAACAAACTTATTTTTCAATTCATTTGTGTATATCTACTTGTTGATTTTTGAACTTTGGGTCCACGTTGACCATTTTTCGTTTTTGAGTATGGTTGAATTGGAATGGATTTGGGGATGGTATTTTTCATTAGGGTTGGCCCTTTTCTATTTCAACACTTTTGAGAAGAACTCCTAAGAAATTTTTGACTTGAGCGGTCGTAAGGGGCCTCAAAGAGGTGGATAGGCAAAGTGCCTTCATTGTTTAGCCTCCATTTTGTGAGAAATATATGACGTTTTTGGTATTTCATGCTTATTGCGAGTGTTTTGACAACACCAATTGTGTGATGGAATAGTACAAAACTACGATACACCATGATATGCACATAGATCTCTTTTTTTCTTGGTTATTCCTTGCATAGAGTTGGCTTACATTGATGATTTGATTCATGTGTGTAATCTTAGATGTCTATAATTTCTGATTTTATATGATTTTCAAAATGCATAGAGTGGACATGAATGCTAACAAAATGATTTCTTTTTATATTTCTTTGTAATGCTGATATATGATGATGCGAATACAATGTGATCTTAAACTTAGCTTCTTTTGCAATCTTCGGTACTTCATATTGTCTTGATAAAACATGATGATACAATGATAGAATAAAAAGATGTACTTTCCCCACTCCTAACCCCACACAACTAGTAAGATGCGAGGGCTAAATGCCAAGAGTTAGAAAGGGCACAAGTTATGAAATTTGTTGTGTGGTAGTGATGATAAAAAGATAGAGGTTTGGCAGAACCAAATGAGGACGCTAAAGTATTACTCTATGAAGCTACTTCATAGTTTAGAATATGAATTTCTTTGCAGTTTATCTAGACTTAGATCCGTAGATGGCCACTTGGTTGACAAAATCTGGTTTTGAGGTTTTAAGATCTTTTAGAATTTTGGACATCTAACTCACTTTGTTTTGATTTATGATTTCACACATTTGAGTGAACTACTTCGACTTTCAAGTTTGTCAAAGAGACCCCTACACCTTGCCCCATGCTACCAGTAGGAAGTATGGGCTCATCACCATGGACAAGGCATAGGTGAGTAAGGGAATTTCCTTCCTTTCCCAACCCTACATCACTAGTAAGAGACACAAGCTCAACACCGAAGGTTGGTAGGGAAAATAAATGTGTAAAATAAAAATTTCTGTTGATTTGCATTTGACTTACTTATTTGGGAAAAATGTTTAGAATGTTCTTATTTCCAAGGAGATGTATGTGGGATAGATGTGACACCATGAAGCTTCTAGAACAGACCATGAACAAAAGACACCTATCCTAAGAAGAGACTAAAATTAGAACCAAGTATGCATGCCTTGGTATGGTTACTGTCAAAACTTTGTCTGATCTTGTTTGGATTGATAAGTGATACATAAATAGTTGATATTAAAACAAATATTTGAAGAGACATGATTTGAATGTTTTACCAATATTTTCAGAAGTTTTTAAGAGTTCTTTGTAAGAATAAATCCCTTGATCTCAAATTTTACTGAATGATATGGAAGATGAAAATGTAATGTGGATGTAGTAATATACATATAGGAATGTAGGTGAAACTACATGTCATGATGTCTAAGGTGAAGAAAGTTGACGAATATAGAATTATTCTCCCTAGGAGTACACAAAAGAGAACCATGATCCTCGAAATTTCTGTTATTTTGACAAGGGCCTTTCCAAGAAGTGTATATGTCCAATCATTACAATAATTTATTTGAAAGAGGCATTCGTGCACCTCTTTTTCACATTCTTGAGACATGGTGTGTGGGTGATCATGACAATATTATCGAGACATGTTTCCTATGTGGAGCATTGTGTTTATTTGTGACTCTAATGAATGATGAGGTCATGTCCTATGGATATGGAAAGCTTAGTTTCAGACAAACATGGGTTGAAACCGGGGTTTAGAATAGAAAAACCATCGAAATGGTTTTGATGGGCATCGTTTAATCTCAAATTTCCCTTCTTCATTTTTTACTATATCATGTTTACACCTAGACATAGGTCGTCGGAGGAAGAGATGCTAAACCGAGAAGACTATGCATTCCCTATGGTTAAATTGGGAGGAAGATCAGATTGTCACTCTCTAAGAGTTTCATAATTCCCGCTTTGGTTTTAGTGGACACACTATTTCCATAGATATTGATTTACCCTTATTTGTTTTTTCCACCTCAAATGTTTTGGGTCAATGACTTCAACCTTTGGAACATCCGGTTGACCGGGATAGCTCTTTTTGTTAAAGGTGGTTTGTTTAATTGAATTTTAGGAAGTTCATACTACTCAGTATGGAATCCTTTCTTCTTCTTGAGGTTTTATAAGTGTATATCGAAGGGCTTAGGATCCCCGAGTGATGAAGACCTTCCTAAATGGAGGAATCTAATCACCTCGGAATCGGGTAGAAGGGATAACCTTCATTCGATGAATCCGGGGTCTCCCGAGGATCATGTTATAACTTGTTTCCTATCGATAATGTAAAACTTTTCAAGATGGTTTTTGACCAAGTGTGACCGGAAGAATTATGGTTCCAATCAAGGTCACTTTAAGACTGCTGCATACCCCCATAACATGTTTCTTGTAGAGGAAAAATTTGTCTCTCCATATCCTAACTTCAAAGAAAGAGAAAGGAACCACATTTATAGCAGCCCCGTCATCAATCATGGCTCTCTTAATGTAATTTTTATAAACCCAGACTTGTAAAAATAAGGCAGGATCACCTCTTCAGGCAATTTCAGCATCAGATGGCATCTTGTCTATATCGAAAACAAACCCAGTATCCCTATCATTCATGTCCGGAGGATGTATGTCAAAGTCAATATGATTTATTTGAGTGCTAGGAGGTGGTGTAACATGGATTAGATGACCAAGACCTAGTGCATTGAGTAATGCAAAGCGATGCACATGTGAATTCTTCACAAATCTAGAAATGAAATGTGAGAAAAGGTCTTGTTCAAATCTGATATTAAATCATAGGCTCCTAATAGTTTTGTGATTGTAGGAATGTCATCCTATGGGAAGGAAATATTGGGTAGGGGTTGTGAAATGTACTCCAAATCTAAGTTGTTGCATTAATTTCACACTCAATATCTAGCTCAACTAATCCCAAGATTTTTGTGTTATTGTTTGAACCAAGGCTAAGAGCGACACTGAGATTTATTGGAAGTTAAGGCTTCGTGGTCATTGTTTCCTATAGGAAAGTGTTTGTTTGTGTTTTGTGAATTCACCTTGAAAATTTTTGGATGCATAGGGATCAGATCTTGAAAAATTCTCACATTAGCATTCGAGGAGCTATAAGTCCCGTATAGTCGATTGTGAGTTCGCTTCAAGATTTACTAGGAACATGTCTATGAAGAGTTGCCTTTGGTTTTGGGAAGACTTTGCGAAACTTGTTACAATCGTAAAAATCCTATGTTCATGACCCCGAACCTTATGGAAACCACAATATAGGTTAGGGTCGTAATCTCTTAGCCTTTGGTAAAAATATTGCTCTTGTTGATTATAACCTCGGTTATAATTTTTAAATTGGTTGTTATAACCATGATTTTCTCCCTTGACCAAAGTTTTGATACTAGTTTTGGCCTTGGGTTTGATTTTGTTTTTGCAGTGGATGATTTACATTGACCGTGTTGACAGAGGACACAATGTTAAGGCCTCTTTGATATCCCAAGTTTTTGTTATTATTAGCGTTTCCATTTTTGAAAAACCAACGTTCTTGGCTTGATCAGTAGCACTATTTGTGGTGGCACCATGATTGTGATTCACACCTTTAGGTCCTTGGTTGTTGGCACCATTGTTTTGATAATTTTCATTACTTTGACTTGAGGATACAAAGTTCCCATTGGGACCATAGGTCTTACACCCACCGTCTATAGAGGCTTGGTCAATCTGAAGCGCTCCAATCCAAAACTTCCTCATAACTACGAAAAGGAAACTTTTGGACCTCTTCCTTAGTCTCTCTATTGAGCGAGTGAAGGAAAAGATTGCAAAGTTCCATCTAGCCCATGTTGGGCATACTTGCAAAGGAATAGAGAACTTAATGCCATCTTTGGATGAAATTGGTAGGTGATTCATTTTTCTCCGTCTAATATGCAGAAACTCCCTAATCCCTGTATGTAACAACTTTTTCATGTCAAATTATTTGATGAACTCGGAGACAAGTTGTTTGAAGGAATGTATTGAAACTTCTGGTATCCTATAACACCAATCCAATGTGATTCCTTTAAGAGTCTTTGGAAAGATCTTAGTCACTATAACATCCCAAGGAAGCAATTCCCTGATAGTAGTAGCATAGGCCTTGATATGAGCATTCGGTCTCCTTCTCCCTTAAATTTTGGAAGATTTGGAAATGGGTGTGGAAGCATGACACCATGTATGGTGAATTCAAGAGGCTCCTTTAAGTACTCAACATATGTACCCATTGCGTAAGACTACACCATTGAAGATCCTTGATAAGGAAGTGGATGATGAGGAGTTGGATAAGCTACACTATAAGCATTGATGGGAATGTACGGGGTCCCTTGATATGGTATGTAGGGAGTAGGCATGGTATATGGGTCCATTTGGGTAGTTTTTAAATACATATGCATGTAAGATGGAATAGCTCCGGGATATGGACTAGTGGGTGTATAACCAGGGAATGTCACATTGCTTGTTACGGTGGCATTCGAGAACGCACTTCCAGCTAGCCCTTGCATAGGATAAGCTTGTGAAGGATGAGGACCCATCCCTAGTGTGTCTAACCCTATGAGAATATCACCTAGATTTGAATGAGCTGGATAACCTTGTTTTATATGATATTGAGTTTGTTTCTCATTGGAAGGGATGTATCCTTTATTGTCAACTAGATGCTATGTGTTCTTCCCTACTGCATGTGTTGGTTGTGAAGTCTGGGCACTTTCTAGTTCTCTAATTCTCCCCACTAAAGTAGAAATGAGATCATTGGGAGAGGATTGAGTCCTTTGTTGGTGTACCTGTGGCGTAGGTTTTGATTGAGTAGGCTCATAATACCCTGTCATGAATTGTTCAAAGGTTATAATTCTTGTCTTCCTTAGAAGTAAGAATATTGGGATAGGTATTTAAAATATCGAGGTCAGTGGCCTTCATTCTATCTAAAGACTCATCTATCTCGATGAAGAGGTTTAGCTATTCATGCAAATAGATCATCCTCTCATTGATTATATGGAAATGTGAGGTCTTGACAAGACCCTATGGTAAGAACCTATTCCATTTATGATAACAATGTGGTTTGCATTGGGTTGACCATATTGTATGTCTAACGATTGATCCACCTCCTCCATCCTTACATCGCTAATGGGGTTTGAAGTGTAACTAGGGGAGGTTTGGACGTTGCTTGTGTAATTGTTGCCCCATCTTGAAAGAGAAGGGGATTATTGTGGTTGTACGTTGGTGTACTATCTATTAGAGCCAAATGGCCCACCAAAATCTCTTCCAAACATATTTTAAAAGGTGTAAAGTACACCGCCAAAATAGGGGAAGAAATAGAAAGATGAGCAAACAAGAAGAAATTAATCCTTCATGTCAGGTTCACCAATTTGTATAGATGAAAATGAACACGTGATCTTTAACCACACTCAACCCCCCGAGGTCATGGCGGAGCAGCCGATTTTGAATGTGTATGGCTAACTATATTAGGATTAGTGACTAAGATCTGGTAGTGTGATCTCCTGGTAGCCGAGTTGAAAAAGGGGAGATTTAGAGGCTATGAACAAGTAGCGTAAATTCCCTATGGTTTGTTTGCCTAACATGGATCTAAGTATTGATCTAGTTTTAAGTATCCAAATTAACTAAATGAAATTAACAATCTATGCTACTACTAGAAAGAAAATAATATAAACAAATCACAAAACTAAAATATTACAATCACAAACAACAATTCACTTTTATTCTAAATAATCAAATCTACTTCTACACTAAAACTAAACAAGAAAATAACCCAGTGTGGTTATTTTCCTGTGCTGAGTGTATTGAATCTAAACTAACCTAAAACAAGTGATTTTCCAAATGATCTATGATGTGTAGACAACCTCCTATAGATATTATCTCCTTTTGATCCACAAGGATGGGAAGAAGAGGATCTGTCACCGGGATTGCTATGAAATATTCAAACCCTCTTGGAAATTAACTAACTACTTGCAAATGAAAAGACATTGATTTATACTCTATTTGATATGGAATTGAAATTAACAATTCGTAATTGACAATTTGATAAAAAAGAAAACAAATACACAACTCCAACTCTGGAGGAGCAAGAACCTTGGCAAATCCAGTAGTAGCAGTATTTGTCCCCTCAATTCTTTCCTTTCTTTCTTTGAGTGTTCATGTGAGTCCAAAGGATTGGGAATGCAAAGAACAACAACAAGAGGATGGCACTTGAGCAATGGTAGCTTGGAAGTAATCTGGACATAATGCAAGTAGAAGAGAGATAACACAAGAGATTTGAGCTTGGCTATGCAATTCCTAGCAAGATTATGGCAGCACAACAATGCAAGATACACAAAATTCTCTAGGCCTTTTACTTGAATACAAGCATGGAATATATAAGAATGAAGGATAGAAGGTTACTTCATGCACAAGGCAATGAAGAGGTAGTTCCACCCATAAATCTATTCAAAAATAAAGGATCAAGGAGAACCAAGGAAACAAATCTATTTTTAGCAAATTCAGCTCATGGATGCATTTAAAAAGCAAACTAAAGTGAATTGTCGCATCCAATTTTATGCATGAAGATTCTAGAAAAATAGATCAGGACCATCGCCCTACATAGGGTGGTGATTTATGGACCGCCTTGCACAGGTGGTGGTTTGTAAACCACCACCAGACAGATGGTGGTTTAGACACTTAATGCCAAAATGAGCATAGAAAGAAGGGAAAAGCTAGAAAAATGCAAGGCTATCTAGGCTACAAATATATACTACGAATGGGTTTTTTGAGCTCGAAAACCTTCTTGAAAGGATTTTGAATCATCACTGGGAACTTTTATAGCTATTTTCCGAAAATATAGCACGTGTAATTTTGGGTGCATACAGATACCCTAGAGTTCCTCTCAAATATTTGAGCTTGCATTGCACTCATTATAGAGAAACATCCATCATGGTTTGGAAAATGCAAAGACATCAACAATGTGTCTGATGGATGGACAAAGACCCTAAGTTGTGTTCACATTCCTCATGTTGACAAAGTGGAACCCAACTTTGTTTCAAGAAGGAATTTGGAGGAAAAAATATCTTCTCAATAGTGCAGGATGGAGACTAGTCAGGGAGTGAGATCAAGTCCATTGCAACAACCCAATATTCTACACAATTCTTCTTCCTTCTTCTTCCTTCTTCTTCCTTCTCTTATTTCTCTCTCTTCTTTTCTCAATCAACACCATCTCTCTTTAATGTTATAATTTTGCATTGGGGTTTTCAATTTTTGATATATCTTTAAGTGACTTTAGAAACATAATGTAAAATTTAAGTCACCTTGTTTTTATAAAAGGGACTTAAATATTTAATTGGAATACAAACAGATTTAAAGTCAAAATATGGTATTTGAAAAGCCACCCGGAAGATACAGAGTCACCTTATCTTCTATAAATTGTTTCAAGCTCCTAATTTAAGGATCTTCTTAGATCTTCATATACTTTTGAGATATTTTTTTTGAATTCATGAGAGAGATATCCTTGTGAAGAGAACAAAGAGATAAAAATTTCTTCCATTCCCTTATTCTAAATTTTTTTCCATTTATATGCTATGTACAATTTTGTCTTGAGCATTAATACAAGAAGAAGGAATTTTAGCCTTTAGTGATACTTTGTGCTCATTAAATGCTATTTGGTCTTGTTGCTATTATACAAATTTGTTTCTTCCTAATTTTAGTGCATGTGATGTAATTTCTAACTGGTGTATGCAAGTCTATGATTTTATACTTGCAACATTAGTTTCTCTTTTCTAACTTTCACACCCCCTTTCCCGCTCTCCTAGAAAATTATTCCCTTACACAAATCTGTAAGCTTTTTCCGCAGGTTAGTGGAGTGCCCCTGTTGGATCCCTGACTGAAAGGTCACCAAGAAAATCCATCATTTTACTCATGCATGTATATACAAAAGCTGCACCAGTTAAGTAGAGGGACTTATATTCCTAGAACATTGGCAAGAAGTCCATCAATTTTTCCTTGACATATTTTCTCGCTGGCAGTTTTTGGTGCCCACCATGGGGTAGATTTAGTAGCATCTCGTAGCACAAAATGACCTAGAAAATAAAAAAAAATTCTAAAAGAAAATTTCTTTAATTTGAATAGCTATTTGAGCGTTATGTCTGCAAACCATGGCTATTCCGAGTGATCCTCCTATTGAAATATCTGAATTACTCTTCCACATTCAAGAGGATATTGCTTCATATTTGCGAGAGGCTATTTGGCATAACAAGAAAAGTGTCAACCATTAATTCATTGCCACAAGAATTATTGACCTTGAAGAAGAACACGCCATTGAATTAGAAAGGTGAAGAAAAATTCTAGCACCACAAAGAAGAGCATAAACCTCCAAGCTTGCATAGATAGATACACTCAAAAATAGAGACGTGGACAAACCAAACCTATTTTTGAAGAGGTTCAAAGAAGACAAGAGCTGTTATGAATTTACAGGCCTCCTTTTCGTCACACAACTAGTTCTACTAGAATTCCAAGTGTATCGAATCCATTGGAAGTTGAGTTTCCATACATTAATGAGAACCTTGAAGATTTCACTAACGTAGAAATTGAAGAAGAAGCTAGAGAAAGAGAAGAAAGAGCAGAAGTAGAAATAAGATCTTAGATTGAAGAAATTAAAAAACTTCAAGCCAAAGTGGAAGCAAGAGTAATAACAGAAGCCGTAGCCTTAGAAAGGTTAGAAGCTAGAGGTAGGAACAAAATGATAGATCGTGATTGTGAAGCACATAGACCTAAATTACCATGGGGTGGAAACACTGGCCCACTTTCCCTTGCTCAATCAACCTCTCCATGATATACCAAAATCTTCAAGAAATGTTTTTCCAAAGTTTAGAGGTGATGGTTCTCAAATTCCCGAGGAACATGTAATGTGTTCATCACTTCTTGCAATGTGTTAGGCGTTGAGAAAAAATATGTTTCAAGTTGGATCTTTGTGGAATTAATTCAAGAAAAGGTTGCGAGAATGGTTCTATATGTTACCTCCAAGGTCTCACACTACTTTGGGAAGATATAAGAAGTGCATTTGAACATAAGTTTGATTCCATAGAAGATCGCTAGGATATTTTGGTTCAATTGGTATAAATGAAGAAAGACACTTCTGAATCAATGTGAGATTTCATCACCAAATATAACAAAATAATAAGAAGAATTCTAGAAGATGTCGTACCTCATGAGAATAATTTGAAGATATTATTCATCGGCGCCTTGCCACACGGAAGTTGATTTCTTCCTTAGAAGAGTTGAACCTAGAGATTTGAAGGAGGAACAAGAATTCACGATCAAGACGGAAGATGATATGATCTTGTCTAGCAAGGTAAAAGGTCTGGATGGAAAGAATAAGGGTCAGAGTTTGGGCTCGGTTATCATAGACCTAATGTTCCTAAAATTGTCCAATGACTTGATTATTGTGAATAAATAACTATCTAAGATCACAATGCAAAATGCTCCAAGGAAGCCAAATCCTCCAAAAAACCGAGGATCACCCCACCTCCTCATCGGCTTGATCTTGAAGTACCACCATTCAATGCCACTTGTGACACTGAGGAGATAGAAGAAGAAGTAGAAATAGAATAGCCTAAGGAGGAGGATGCGGGAGATGATGCTAACTATCTCATAGTTGAAGAAGTTGATGGTGATACACATAATGGCCTAATTGAGTATGTTGATGGAGATGGAGATGATGACAATGATGATGAATATGCCCCAAGAATCTTGTGTGCAGTATCCACCCATGTAAAATCCCAAAATGAGCCTCATCCTCAATGGTCATGGTGAAAGAAAAGAGGAAGAAAGAATTTCCTCATGTGGGATTTCCTCAAAACTAAATCATCGCAGAGGGTCACCACTACCACCTTCCATGGTGTTGGCTAAAGAAAAAAATAGACCCACGGTTAAAAATAACCACGCTTCCATACCAAGTAAGTCATCTAGTCCTTCTCTTAGTCCTAAAATTGCTAAAATAATTCTTCTTCAAATGTAATTCCTATAAAACCATCTAAGTTTCCATCAAGATCTGCATCACCATCTCCTTCTAAGCCAATTGCTACACCCGTAAAATAAAATTCAATCCCCAAAGTAGAAAAACCTTCACCATGAAAAAAATTCCTTCATACTCAAAACCTCCTCCTTTCCTACCATAACCCCATTCAACTTTGTAGAACATGCAAGAAAAAATAAATTCCAAATCAAAGAACTTGAATATTTATAGATGCACCCTTCTCAACTTGATAGGTTCATTAATGTAGTCCGTGGGGTATCCCTATCATATAAATCTCAAAATCTAAAGGAATAAGCCCCACACCATCCACTCCACCTTCAAAAATACGCCAACCCTTAGTGTCTCCAAAACTAAAAAAGTTGAACCTTTTTAGTCACATTCTCATCAAAGGTTTCCAACTCAACAATTGCATCATAGATTCCAGAGCCTCAGATAATGTGATTCCCATAAAATTTGAAAATTCCCTAGGCCTCACCTTGACCAAAAAAATGGTTCATGTTATTCAATGGAATCCAAAAAGTTCCATTATCGGGAAGAATAAAATATGCACGTAGTGCTAGCTAATTTTCCGTAAAAGAAGGTGCTTCTTACCATTATGGTGGTAGAAATTCCAAAATCCTTTGGGATTATACTAATCTGAAGCTTCTATAGATATTTTGGAGGAGAAATCAAAATGGATTGGTCATCTACAACTATCGCAGTGAAAGGTGAAATGAAGAAATTACTACCAGTCAGGAAGATGAAGTATACGGTATGAAAGTCTGATGATCCGAGGAAAAACATCCTATTTCAAGACAACAGGGTAGGTAACTACTTCCTCATATCGAAAAAAATATGAGAGCTTTCCACTTCTTATGGATGAGGAAGAAGACCAAGTATGGACAATGGAATTAAATGGTAGTCACTCTAGTGCAAGTTCAGGAGCAGGGTTGGTGTTATACTCTCCTTTTAGTGAATTGTACCAATTTGCCTACAAGTTGCAGTTTGAAAATACAAATAACATGGCAGAGTATGAAGCTATCCTCTTAGGCATGGGCATAGCAGAAGATATGGGAATAAAAAGCTGAAATGTCAAGGTGATGCAGAGGTGATAGTAAAGAAAGTACGACAACAATACCAGGTAAAAAATCCAAGACTTCGTCATTATAGAAACAAAGTATGGGATTGCATTGAGTCTTTTGATGCATTTTCCATTGATTCTATCCTAAGAGAAGAATGAAAAGGATGATTACCTTGTAGTGTCAGCTTCCCTAGTGATACCTCACCCTTCTTTTGGAAAAGACAAAGTGACCATTGAGATGGTGTTCAGGCCTAGTCTCTAGATAGTGCAAATCATCGATAGGTCTTCAATGACGATAATCAGCTCCTAACCTTCCTAAAATAAAAAGACAATTTCAATAACCTCTTCTTTGAAGGAAGTGAGAATCCACACTAAGAAGCGGTAGCCGAAGAGGAGAAAGAAGGAATTGAAGGAGTTGATGGAGAGGGAGTGATCAAATTGAAAGGGAACAAGATTCCTAAAGGCCTAGTTTCTCTGGAAGACCTCTTTGATAAGAATGATAGATTCATCCAAGAGAAGACAAAAGGAATCTTCAAAATTCCCAGTCGATTTTGAGAAGAAGAATATTGGCACTCCAAAATAGGTGAGGATGGTCAACATCGAAAGTGTTGTTTACCCAAGGAGAAGAGAAGGTTTGTTTCATTGCTCAAGAGATATTCGGATGTCTTGGCCTACTCTTATGATGATCTAAAATCCTTCCAACCAAAGGAAATGCATCACTCGATCCCCTTGAAGCTAGATGCCAAGACATTTAGGAAAAAAATGCCGTATAATCCTAAAATTGTTGATACCATCAAGGAGGAAGTGATGAAGATGCTCAATGCGAGGATCATTTTTCCCATCCATCATTCAACATGGGTGGCCAACATTATGCTGATGTAGAAGAAGAATGGTGAAATAAGGATATGTGTATATTTCCAAAACTTGAACTAGACATCATTAAAATATAATTATCCCCTCCCCGTCATGGATCAAATTTTTCAAACATTCACCAAATCAGAAATGCTCTCATTGCTCAATGGATTCTCGGGGTATAACAAAATCAAGGTGGCAGAGGAGGATTGTACCAAGACAACCTTCAAAACACCATGGGGCAATTTTACATACAACATAATGCCTTTTCATTTGATTAATGCAGATAACGTTCTAAAGAGCAATGGATCTAGCATTCAAAGATCCGAAGCATTGTATTGTCATATACCTAGATGATCTCACAGTCTTGTATAAAAAGAGGGGATACCATATTCATAATATGGAATAGGTACTTGTAAAATTTAGAAAGCATGACATATCTTTAAACCCAAACAAGTGCATTTTTGGAGTCACGGAAGGCAAGTTGTTGGGACACATCGTGAATAAGCATGAAGCACACATTGACTTGGAAAGAGTGAAGGCAATTAAAACACTATCTCTACCCACAAGAAAGAAAGGAGTCCACTCCTTATTTTGCAAGGTAAAATTCCTTTTTTCTTCATTTCAGAGTTTACAGGATTGATGAAGCACATCACCACCATGATGAAACCTCAATTAAGCTTCAAGTGGAATAACGAAGGAAAAACATATTTTGAAGAATTTAAGAAATCCATTGCCAAAGCTCCGAATCTCGTGTCTCCGGATTTCAAAAATAATTCATCATGTATTTCTATGCATAAGAACAAATGCTCTTTGCTATTCTAGTCCAAAAGAATGATGAGGGTGTGGAAGCACCTATTGCTTTTATGAATTTCCCACTAAAGAAGCATGAACTAAACTACATCCAGTTGGAGAAACATGCCTATGTGGTATTCAAAGCTCAAAAATTCCAGATTCTACATACTCAACTCTCATATGGTAGTGATGGTCCCTGATAGTGAAATCAAGTTCATCATGACACAAAAAGATCCTGGAGATAAAAGAGGAAACTAGGTTACCAAGATTCAAGAGTATGATTTAGAGATTCGGCCCTCTAATTTGGTACAAGGAAATGGCCTGTATAAATTGATCACTAAAGATGAAGCTCTCAAGGCTCAACATGGTGAGGAAAACTATGCTTTCTCAACTTGTTTTTAAGGTAATCCATAGGTTCTTTTGTAACCACTACTATTGAGTGGTATGCCGACATCACCTATTATCTAACCTATGGAGAATTCCCTCCTTATCTTGCTTACAAGCAAAGGAGAACACACAATCTTAAAGTGACGAAGTTTGTGATCCGGAACCATGTGTGTTGGGCACCAAAATATCAACTAAGTACAAGAAGGTGCATGGGCACTTGGGATCTAGTCGAAGAATGGCACATGGGTTGAAGGCATGCGGGGAAGTGTTCTGTCAGTGGTTTTATAGAACACACAATGTACATGTGTAAGGAAAAGCATGTTTTACACTTATCTCGTATTCAAAGCACCCTAGGATTCACATGAGAAAAGCATGACCCTTGTGCATAAGGTGCAAAATTAGCAACCTGTGGGATCAAGAAGGGAATATTCTAGGCATGTGATGGAGGGTTCTAGAAGAGCATCATCATGCAGAGTGGAGAGATTGGGTCTATGAAGGCATGCTCCCATGGAGGACCACTTAGACACTTGGAAACTAATCAGAATCTCCGGAAGGCATGGCAGTGGGTGCTAAGGTTATAAATACAAGCGCCTGGTAGAAGAAAGGATATGGAAGGAGGAGAAGATAAAAGAGGTGAAGCCCTGTAGAAATAGAATGAGGATGTTATGGCTAGGGATTAGGAGAGATCTGTGAGTGATTAGCACATTGAAGGGGATGGGTTTTCATTCTTCTTTGTAATATGATGAGCATAATATAGCTCTAATGCATGACTTGTCTCTACATAATTATATGAGGATTTGTTATGACCTCAAGGGATGTAATGTGGGTTATTAACTCTGTTAGTATGAATATAATTCTCTTTTATAAATCATATGTGTTCAATACTTATGCATTTCCTTTCTATATGAACCATCTCCATGTGCTGATTATTATTTCTCTTATCTGCATACAATGAGATGACAACCCTTCCAAAGTTCATAAGAATGTGGTTTAGTTATTTTATGTCCTGCATTTGACCATCTTTCCTAAGATGATGCGTTCTCATGAAACTCACATAAAGGAGAGACTCGGTACCCACATGTGCCTTAGGTGAGAACCCAATGCCCACTGGGTGATAGGCCAGTGCACGTGTGATTAGACTATTAGTGTAAGGGTATAAAATATGACTACATTTTGGTTCCATTGCCGGGACCTCTTTTCAAAGTTGTTATGATAAATGACATGCATATTTGTCCCTTTGATGTGTGATGTCAGAGCACATGACCTTGGAAAGTGTTGAAACATGGTTCAAGATCACGAAGGATGAGTTTTCTCAAAGATTCAACACTAGACTTGAGTTCATTCCACGTAGATGGGTAGAAGAGAACCTATACCATGAGTCAGTATGAGACATTATTTAGCTAATTCCCAAGAGAACTATATGAATGGCTTTTAACATACACATATAGATCAAGTCGGCACTATAAATCATGTGTGTGGACCCAAGATGACTATAAGAGGCTGCAGGATGCAAATCTAACTTGGACGCATGCTATTGATCACTAGTGGAAGAGGGTGCTTGACTAGTTATACTTTAGAATACACCATTTTGACGTATTATTTCCCGTGTTACCGAGTTTGAGTTTTTGAGGGAGCTTAGAGGATCATTTTTGTGTGATATTCCTTTAGCTATGAAGATCTTGGTCATTACTTTGAGTTTAGAAGCATTCCCATGGCCGGCTAAGCTTCTCTAAGCACTGGGAGAGGAAGCTAGGGTGGAGGAAGATGGAAGACATTGTGGCTGAAAAAGAAAGGGAGGAGAGATGACTCAAGTATAACGAAGATCATGAAAGGGAGATGACTAGACAACACAAGGTTGTAAGTGTGATGGATCTATGGAGGAAGACGTTGCAGGAAGGAGTTGAGGTTCATGCAAAGGATATGGAACTTGAGTAGTCTGTGCTACCCCATCTTGGCAAGTGTGGGAGAGAAGCCCCTTTAGCTTTTGATGAGAGTTCATTACATGGAGAAAGAAGAGCCATCGACACACATCTAAACCCGCCTCGAAACCAACCCCGGCACTTGGTTTTCCGATCAAGGAAAAGTATTGTTAACCTAATTAGTATTGGTGGGAGTAACCAATCTGTGCCCAAGAGATATAATTTCTTTTTGGAACATCCATGGCTACATAATCCATTCTTGTATTTGGAGGAATCTTTGGACAAAGTGCAAGTACAAAAGCTTTTGGTATCACGTTTAAACCTTCCTCCTCACAGCCTTGAATATGACAAGGAGATTACTTTGAATGTAGTTGTTGATGGGTGGATTCTGAGCAATATCCTCATCAACATGAGAGTAGAGGTGAATGTTCTTACCTTATATTCCTGGCATCAGATGGGAAGGCCCGCATTACAACCATTTTCAAATGTGTTGTATATGGAAAAAAAGACTAAGGTAATTCCCATTAGAGTCCTAAAGGATGTAATTATCACCATTCAAGGGGCCAAGTTCACTAGAGACTTTGAAGTCTTGGTGCTCACCGAGGAAGACAACTTTCCAACATTGCTTGGGTGCCCATGGTGTTACAAGAACAATGTCAACCTATGGTTTAACAAAGGGTATATCAGCTTTGAGAACAAGGAATAAAGGGTGATCATCACTTTAATGATGGGAAGTCAACAACCTATACTAAAGCCCTTAGGAGGATAAGTCCTTGATAGAATCTATGTGCGCTCCATCAGAGATCTTGAGATAATTCACCCCATAGAGGGAGTTATCTAGTTTGAAAATGCTTAGTCCTTAAGTGTACCATTAGTGTGGCATGTGAAAATTGGGTGCATAGGACTTACGAGTTAATTAGATGATAATTAAAAGGACCCATAACAAGGGTGAAAAATGTGTGCTCAATCAAGTGCCTAGGAGGAAAGAAGTTACCAAGTTACTCTGGAGGGGCATACCTTGAAATTTTCTAGGAAATGGAAGCTTAGTGGAAAATGAGGATGAAAGAAGAGGAATGCTTAGCTATAACCTACTGGACTGCAAAGTGCATTGGTGGGCTACACATTGGAAAAACTTCTTGGAGTGGTGCGAGGTGAGGATCACATTTTCTGTAAGGTTTTCTAGGAGCAACATGCCCATGGTCATACAAGACTACCATGGAAAAGAGAACACTTCATTTCATATCCAAGTGTGTGAGGAGGCATGGATGGGAAGCACGTATGGATTGCATGACCTTTATTATGGGTACATAAGTTATATTCCACCTTACAAGGTCGTGCGCACACTTGGTACATTCATTCAGAGATGTGTTGTCGATGGGTAATAGGAAAGAGTTTGCGCTGATCTCGCTCAAGCTTTCGAGTATAGGATTACTAAACCATTAGTTGATAAGGCATTGCAAATGATCAAAAACTTACGATGGGAGATATTTCTATGGAAAAGGATAGGATACTCGAATTTCTAGGTGAGCCATATTTGTAGATGCACCTTAATGAAGAAGAATCATAGGAAATACATTTTGAGTATGCGTGTATAGAAAAAGAGAAAGGAAAAATGGTTTATGTAATAGAAGGAGAAGAGATGGAGACATTAGATGTTAATCATTTGGAGGGTACACACGAGGTCATAGATAACGCTGATGAGCGAGCACACACATACCATGAGCCCTTGAAGACAAAGAAGGTTAACATTGGGATGAAGGTAGAACCTAAGGAGGCTATCATTGGCAACTATTGGTTGGAAAAAGAATTTTCAAAGATCATTGATCTGTTGTGTGAGTTACAAGATTTGTTCCCTCACAGGTACCATGAA
This sequence comes from Taxus wallichiana var. yunnanensis, assembly GCA_018340775.1. NCBI lineage: Eukaryota > Viridiplantae > Streptophyta > Pinopsida > Cupressales > Taxaceae > Taxus > Taxus wallichiana. The sequence continues at coordinate 869,577,897 of CM031234.1, read as the reverse complement.
CTCAAAGGCATTCACCATTCCTTAGGGGAGATGAAGATCAAGTTGAAGGAAGATGCGCGCCCGATTTAGAAGAGGCCTTATTAGATGAATCCAAATTTGTATGCAGTTAAGGAAGAAATAGACAAAATGATAGCATCTGGTATCATTGAGGTAGTGGAAGAGTCAGAATGGATAAGCCCAATGGTTATCAATAGTAAGAAGAAGGATGGTAAGATAAGAATCATGTGTTGACTACGGGAATTTGAATGCAAAGGTGTGTGTCATCAATCCCTTCCCAACCCCCTTTATCGAATAAATTCTGGAAGGAGTAGTAGGGCACGAAGTATACTCTTTCATGGATGGATTATTAGGATACCACCAAGTCAGGATTGCAAAGGAACGCTAGAGAAAGACAACTTTCACCAATAAATGGGGAATTTTTGCCTACATGGTTATGCCCTTTGGATTGAAGAATACTCCCGCTCTTTGTGTTCTCACGAATTATGGTTCAGGCATTCCAGGACTTCATCCATAAGTTTCTTCAAGTTTACATGGATGACTGGACTATGTATGGACTGGTGAAAGACCATTGTGAAAACTTAAGACTGATGTTTAAGAGATGTCGACAATTGAGGATATCCATTAACATTAAGAAATGTGTCTTTGCTACTCCATTTGGAACCCTGTTAGGACACATTATATACAAAGACGGCTTACGAGTGGATCCTACCAAAGTTGCAGTTATTGTAGGATTAGGGGAGCCTACTAGTCAAAGTGCAATGCATGGATTCCTTGGACACATGGGGTATTACAGAAGTTCATCAAGGGGTATGCCAAGATCTCCATGCCCTTAGAGGAATTGTTAAAACACAAAAGTGCCTTTCATTAGGGAGAGGAGTAATAGAAGGAATTTATTCACTTTATAGGATAGGCTTATCACGGTGCCCATATTACATTTTCCCTCTTGGGATAAGCCTTTCCATGTGCATGTTGATTCCTCAAGAAAATGATGGGAGTAGTGATAACACAACATGGTGAGGGAATTGTTGATCATCCATTGAGCTTTGCAAGTAGAAATTTGACACCAGCAGTAATGCAATTACATAACTATGAGCATGAAGCATTGTCAATGATCTACGCACTACATAAGTTTAGGAATTATCTGATTGGCAACACCCTTCATATTCTACATAGACCACATGGCATTGAAATACTTAGTCAACAAACCCATTCTGCAAGGGCACATATGTCGTTGGGTCCTTCTATTTCAAGAGTTTGAGTTCACAGTGGTGGTGAAGTTGGGAAAGAGCAATTAAGGGCCTTACCACTTATCAAGGATTTAATTGGGAGAGGATGCATAAAGCATTAAGGATACCATGCCAAACACATACTTTCTTAGATTTCATCGTGCCCTCAAACTTGGAAGATATCACAATGTTATTATAAATAGGTGTGGCACTAGGAGGGATGAAGGCTCTAGAGAGAAGACAATTAGCAATACGCGCTGCACCCTACATGCTAATTAGTGGAGATCTGTATAAGTTAGGTCATGTGGAGATTCTGCACCGATGCATATTGGAACATGAGTGCATAGCCATTATGGAAGAAGTGCATGGTGGCATTACAGGAGGACACTATATAGGAAATGCTACCACGGGAAGATTTTATTAGTAGGATTTGGTGGGAAACCATCTACAAGGATTGCATTGAGTTTTGCAAGGCTTGTGACCATTTCCAGCACCTTAGAAAACCTGAAAAGAGAGATGAAATTCCCTTGCGACCAATAGCTAGTGCTGAACCATTTGAAAAATGGGCAATCGACTTTGTAGGGCTAATTACACCAGCTACGTGAAGTACTGGTTCACAGTATATCATCACTTGCACTTTTTGATTAATTTACATAGTTGGAAGAGGTAGTGCTTACAAAGGATTTCACCGTAGCGACATCTGCTAGATTTTTATGGGAGAACATAATCAACAGGTATGGTTGTCCTTTAAGTTTAACAAGTGATAGGGGTACACACTTTCTCAATGAAACAATCAGGATTATGTTAGAAAAAGTTATGGTGTCCCATCATAAGACTACTTGTTATCACCAATTTTGACTTCGTAAAATTGTTAAACAATAATTAAAAAAATGAAAAATTAATTTTTTTAAAAAGTGTTACTTTGCATGGTTCATTGAACTCATCACGATCATCTTATTTTTGTGATCGTTTTGGTCTTCGTTTCGTGATTTTCAGGCGAGAACTCTTCTCGGCCAGCTTTAAAACGCGTTAAAATACATTAAAATAATTAATTAATATTTAATTAATTAATTTCTCCTTGTTTGATTAAATTAATTTTTAAAAATCACTTAAGGAGTATTTAATTAAATAAATATAAATTAAAGTTCATTCGACAAGTTTTAGTGCCGGGGAAGTAAGCTTTCGTTTCCAACTGTCGGGAAGCCAAATTGGCTTCCCAAACCCGGATTTCCACTTTCCTGGCAATTTCCTTCAAATTTCCCACACGTGGGTTTTCCTCTGCCAATTGCCAAATCATGGATTGGCAAAACGGGCATAAAATTCCCCAATTTCCCACATGGGGAAATTGGATGGGGATTGCCAACCCATTTTTCCATTCCCGTTGGCAATTGCCCGTTACTTTTCCCATTTCCCCCTGGCACTTAAGCCACTACCCGGGAAGAGAGGAAGTTAGATTAATTCCCGTAACTTCCTCCATCAAACCCGTTGAAAAAGTCGCGAAGCTTTCAATTGCTTCTTTCTTCAAGAAGACATAATATTTTGTCAGCCTTATGCAAGAGAAACTAACGCCATTGTGAAGAAGAAATACAAGAAAGTTTTGGTTTTGTTTCCAACAGCTCCACGCATTGCATTGTGAAGAAGAAAATAACAGCAAAGAGAAAGGAAGGACAACAATCTCCCACGCATGGAGAAGGGAGAGAGGAACAGTTTCAAGAAGGCAAGCCGCCCAGCCCATGAGAAATTCCACACATTAAAAGAACAATTTTTAATATAAAAAAGGAAAGGAACAGTTGTCCATGCGCCAAGATTGAAGATACCACGTGGGAGGAAGAGAACAGTCTTCCACGCACCTGTCCACACAGGCCACGCACAACCAGGGAAAAGACAAATAAAAGCTTCTATTTTTGTCTAAAAGACCACGATGGAGGTGAAAACTAGCTCCCACGCCCAGCCAAGAGGGTAAAGACCACACATTGGTCTGAAAGAAGAAGGTTTTTTTTTAACAAGAAAATTAAAGGAAATAAACCTACACCCAGCCAAGAAGATTCATTCTCCATGCATGCAGAAAGGAGCAGCTCAGGCCACACACCAACTAGAGGAAAGAACTTTCCACGCACCAGGGAACAGATTAAACACAGTTCAAAAAGGAAGAGAAGGCGCCAGGATAGACAAGACAGCATCCCACGCATCTGAAGGAGAAGAACACCAGAAGCTTTCCATGCATGCAAAGGATGAGAATGCAGAAAGCAATTTTAAATCCCAGGCCAGAGCACTTTCCAAATAATGAGGAGTATCCTCCAAAGAATTCTCGAATGTTTCACACCAAATTTTATCGACCATCTTCATAGGAGTTTCAATGATCCACAGCTAGCCGCAATTCAGTGGGCTGCTATGCATACAACACCTGGTACAAATGGAGTTGGGTCTGCTAGACGGCAGGAACCCTGGCCCTTCACTTTGGTGCAAGGTCCACCAGGGACAGGAACACACACAGTCTGAGGAATGTTGAATGTTATTCATCTTGTTCAATATCAGCACTATTATGGTGCACTGCTTAAGAAACTTGCTCCTGAAAGCTACAGAAATCCTATAATAATGCAAACAGTATTGACAGTATTGGCACAGGATCAATCGATGATGTTCTTCAGAGTATGGATCGCACACTGTTCCGTATGCTTCCTAAACTTTGCCCTAAACCACGAATGCTTGTTTGCGCTCCATCAAATGCTGCAACAGATGAATTGATACAGTGTGTTCTGGATCGTGGATTCATTGATGGTGAAATGAAGGTCTATCGCCTTGATGTGGCGAGGGTGGGTGTGGATTCTCAAAATCATGCTGCACAGGCAGTATCAGTGGAGCGTATAACTGAAATTCTCCTAGGAAAGTGTCGTGAGGAAGTAGTTGGCTATATGCAGCAGCTACAGGGAAGAAGAAGTCAGTTTCAACGAATTTGCAGGGATTGGATAAGACAAATAGAGCTTGTATTTTGTCTAAAAGACCACGTAAGGAGGACAGATCTCCACGCAGGCCCAAGCACAAGAAGATTCCACGCGTGAAGAGAGAGAGAGCCCACGCCAAGGTAGAAGCAAAACTGCCAAGGATAATTTAAAAATGGAGATTGTGGATTGTTGTATTGGGATACCCGTATATTTCACGGATCTTGAGCGTAGGGCAGTTCTGGATGCAGCATGCAAGTTTGTGTCACCGCTTTCAAGAAGGGCGAGCTTAAGGTTTTGGCTCATGCTTTTGACAGATCTCTCGGAGGAAGAGATTTTGACGAGGCCCTCTTTAGGCATTTTGCGGCAATTTTCAAGCAGCAGTATAATATTGACGTGCCTTCTAATGTTCGCGCCAGCCAGAGGCCGAGAACTGCCTGCGAGAAACTGAAGAAGGTTTTAAATGCCAATCCGGAGGTGCCACTTAATATTGAGTGCCTAATCGATTAAGTGACAGTGAGAGTGTTACTAGGAGACCTGATGAAATTTATTACAAAGATTCTCTAATGAGACCTTACTTGTTATACGATGTAACTCGTGGAAGAGAATCTCATAGAGGTGGGTCTGTTTCATATCAGAATATTCATGAAGCACAATTTTCTTTGCAATTATATGAGCATCTTCAACGAGTCACTAAGTTGGCAGGCATCTGAGAAACCCAGGGATGCATGGCAACAATCTTTGGGAAGAGGAGATAGGATGGCGCTAGAAGATCAACGAGGGATGATAATCGGGTGTCAATACGACCCGACCAAACCATGGGCAAGTATGTTTAAAAAAAAATGAATTGTTTTTGTAACTTGTTATATTTTGCATTTTCATTGGCCTTCAAAATGAACGCGTAATGCATATGGATGGATCTGGGGCCCTGATGAAGCTTACAGTTTAATTGCTAAAAGCTGCAATGAATGAAAGTCACAAGTAGCAAACATAATGCAGCTGTAAGCTTATCCTTATTCTGAGATCCATGGCAGCTGCAGGAAACAAATATTCACTTATGTACAATGGCTTGGGAGAAAACATTCAAAGCTTCATCTGACCAGAGACTAGTTGCTGAAATGGGGGCATTGAAATCAAGTGAAAGTGAATCAGCTTTTGGATTGGTAGGAGGTTCAAGTGCAGCTAACAGTGAAGATTGTTTGGACGCTACAGGAGATTCAAAGGCAGTGGCAGTCGTACTTCCATCATTTCAAACAAGGAAAATGTTATTTTTGGTGATTATTGGTGATGTTAAGTGAATCAATAAAAGATAGGCTGTGCAGTGAGATGGAAGAGTCAGGTTATTCAATTTGTAGAAAGTGTTTGCAAAACTAGACAATGTTTTCGACTTCATCAAATCAGATGTATGGTGCAAATAACTGGTTATATTTATTCATGGGGTGTTTTTAAAGCCATGTTTTGTAATACCATTAGAGGTGAATTGCAATTTTGGCTCTTGGAGATCTTTTCAATGGCTAAAACCGTGTCGGATTCGATAAACCAAGGTGGCGTAACGACTACGGTCTCATGACAAATGAATAATTCACCATGGAAAGGTACTCGAGCATGTGGATGAATTGCTCAAGTTTCAAGCTCAGCGCTCTTGTCATTTGGAGGATTACAGAGCACATCAATGAGTTCATTCCCATATGATCGGGATAGGCGGACTCTTGGCTCAATGGATAAGGCATTGATCCTAGGTGTCTTGATCCGGGTGGCACATTGCTTGATTGGATGTCTACGTGTACATACAAGTCATTTAAGTGGGGTCCACATGTACCCATTTTTTTTTATTTATGTATTTTTCCTTAAATGACCTTTTAACTTAAGTGGTTTCTATTTTTAGTCACTTTTTAAAGGTTGGTTGAAAAGTCAAAGTCACTTAAGTGCCCTATTTAATGTGCATTTAAAACCCTAACTACTTCGTAACCAACTTTTGGGTTATAAAAGGAAGTGAGGGGCTCATTTGTAAAGGTGACTTTGAGAGAGGAGAAGAAAATAATTTTGTGCAAGCTTTGTTTCAAGAAGAAACTTTGTGTTCTTTGTGAAAAACATTTTGGAGTTAATAGAATAAGAACTTTGTGTCTCATTCATTGTCTCTTGTAACATTTGGTGTTCTTATGTTCATTAGATGTTAGGTGTTTGAATCTTGCATGCAAATATTATCTTTGATCTTATTGTCAACATTAGTAATCAGTTGTTCTAGTTCACAGTGATCAAGCTTTGACTATCTACTTGCTCATGTGTGTTCCCTTTTGCATGTTCTTGTTTGGCTAACTCAAACTCCGTTTTATTTGTGTTGGTTATTCAACTTTCCTCTTCATGCAATATTAGGCTCTGTTTTTACCTAACTCTTGCATGTTATTTCTGTTCATTCCATTCCACTCCTTTCCTTCTTTCTATTCCATTTCCTTCATTCACTTTTCTTCCATTGATGTTCCAAAACACCCCCCACATACAATTTTGAATGTACAAATGTAAATACAATTTTGGTTTTCAATAAAGGTAGCCTCACCTTCATTGAGGAGGGACTTTTTTCCCACACTGTTACATGTCATTTGCATGCATGCAAATCCATATGCTAACACTACCCCATATCACCCTTAAGCAAATGGAACTATTGAGGCATTTAACAAGATACTAAGTCATACGTTAACTAAGATCTATGACGTTGGAAGACATGATTGGGATGATAAGGTATTAACCGTTCTATGGGCATACATGAAAACCTACAAAAGGTTGAACAAGGCCACACCATTTCAATTGGTTTTTGGCACAGAGGCTATTTTTCCAGTGGAATTCATATTACCATCACTGCATATAACACACACAAGAGGGTTAGCTGATGAGAAAGCACTGGAAGAAAGAATTGATAAATTGATGTAGTTAGATGAAAGTCGATCACTTGCTAGATGGAGTCAGAAGATATAAAAAACAAGATAAAATAACATGACATGATTGTCATATCAAGAACAAGAAGTTTGAAGTTTGGGAAGATGGTATTGTTGTATGATTCCAAGTATCTGCACCATCCTGGGAAGTTGAAAGTCCATTTGTTGGGACCTTACATCATCTCATACATTCTTGATTCAAGCGCTTGCCAGTTACAAGCGTTGGATGGGACAAGGTTACCAAGTCACTTCAATGGGAGTAGGCTGAATCCCTACTATAAATAAGTCTTCTTGGTGTTTTTAAATGTGTTGCCAATTAGTTTATAATTTCCCTTTATGAATTTTCTTTTCTTGTGTTTCCTTTTCTCGTTTCTTGTCCCTCTCTTTTGTTTTGTTTGCACCTTGTGCTTGGTAACGACATTATTTTTCCAAGGTTATGTATGTACAGAGGACCATGCATTTTTTTTAGTGTGGGGTGGAGTGATGTGAAGTATAGGCCCGTAATACAAGATTGAACTGGTAGTAGAAATTGTGGTTGAATGATAAAAACATGTAATGTTAAAAAGTGCATAGAAGAAAGTGTGGATGAGAATGGTTGGTGTCAAAAATGCTTTACGAAAACCACATACAAAAAGGATGAAGAGTGCAAGAACAACATGAGGTAGGCGAGGGAAAAAATTAGGTAAAGGACAGAAGAAGTGCCTTCGGTGCTATAGATGCACACGTAAGAGTCTTCGGTCGGGTAGGATTTTTGTGCACTAGAAGGTTGTAAAGGGTTTTTCATGAATGATGTGGCATGTAGTTAAGGGCACTTAAAACCGGCTTAGTGGAAAAATCCACATTTAATGTTAAAGTATGGTGGTAGGTGATATAACATTTAATGCTGGAAAGAAGGAAAAACTATAAATACAAGGTCAGGCAAGTCATTTGTTACCTTGCGATTACAAAAGTGAACTAAGCTCTTATGAACTAGAGCATCCAGAGAGAAATTTTTGTGAAGAAAGGAGAATCTCAAAATTTATGTGTACATCTAGAGTAAATCTATGAACTAGAAGGAAGGAGTACACGATGTGAGGAAGGTTGCGTGAAGAGCATCGTCTTGTGGAAGTATTTCCTAGGTAGGGTTTGACAACTAGGGAATGGAAAAAGGAGATTATTTTTAGGAGTTGAAGCTTTGGAGTGAGATTTAGGATTGAACATAGTAGTAGAGCGGAGCGGAGGAAGTATTTTTAAGTTTATCCCAACCAGAAGAATGATAAGAAGGAAACTAACCATTTCACCAAGAAAACAAAGGGAAAGGGAAATGGAAAACAAATCACTTCCATCGTAATCACCAATAAAGAATGGTACATGGAAATGCAGTACCTTGATGGGGTATTGCTAGGAAAAGAATGGAAGTCACACTTACGAAAATATTGCTTTATGTAAGTGATTATAACCATCACATGAGCACAACAGAGAGGAAATGGTGCTAGAGTTAGTCCGACTTAACTAACAATATGATGCCAAATAAAATTCCCATTTACAACAAAGAGGTAAAGGTAAAATTGGCGAAGGCCGATTATTACAACTATATGAGTTTCCCTACTTTGGAAAGCCCGAGGGCCTTTACCAAAGGGCTGATGTCACGCGTGCATGAGGATCATTTTTTATTTCCTGGGGCATAAGATTTGCATCACACCACAACTGATATCCAAGTTCACATGCCTCAATTGTTAAGGAGATAACATTGATGATGATCTGAGTGAAAAAGAAGCTATCAAGGAGACTATAGCCGCATATGAATACAAAAAGGTATTGCTAGGGATTAGGAGAGCTCATGAGTAATTAACACATTGAAGGGGATGGGTTTTCATTCTTCTATGTAATATAATGAGCATAATATAGCTCGATGCATGACTTGGCTCAAATAATTATATGAGGATTTGTTATGACCTGATGGGATGTATTATGGGTTATTAACTCATTAGTATGAATATGATGCTATGTTATAATTCATCTCGTGTTCAATACTTATGCATTTCCTTTCTGTATGAACCATCTCCATGTCCTGCTTGTTATTTATCTTATCTGCATACAATGAGATGACAAGTCTTCCTAAGTTCATAAGAATGTGGTTTAGTTCTTTTCTATCTTGCATTTGACTATCTATTCTAAGATGATGCGTTCTCATGAAACTCACATAAAGGAGAGACTCGGCACCCATGCGTGCCTCAAGTGAGCTCCCAAGACTACCGCTGGGTGATATCCCAACACGCATGGGATTAAAATATTAGTATAAGGGTATAACATATGACTATAACGTGCTATACAAAAGAGGCATAGATGGATGCTTTCTCAAATGTGTGGACAAAGAACAACAAGAGAAGTTACTTAAGGCATACCATGACAAAGCGTGTGGTGGGAATTTTTGGCAATGGTCACTACACGCAAGATTCTCTGTGGGAGTTATTATTGGACCACCCTCTTTGAATACACTCAAGAATGGGTCTCCAAATGTGAAGCATGTCAAAATTCATTGGGAGACCACAACTTATAACACTCCCACTTAGACCAATTTTTATCAAGAACCATTCCAACAATGGGGCTAGACTTCATCGGTATTCGAACCCTCACTCAAGTGTGGGCACCTACGTGCTCACAAAAATAAACTAATTCACAAAGTGGGTAGAAGCCATCCCTGTCTAAGCAAGCTAACACCGAAATGGTATGTCATTTCATCAAGGAGAATATCATAGTACATTGCGGAGTGCCACAGAATATTGTAGTGGACAATGCTACATATTTATCTTCAAGGGAGTTGGCTGATTTTTGTTACGGCTATGGAATTTCCTTGTCCCACTCATCAGAATACTATCCATAGGAAAATAGTTAGGCCAAATCAAACAATAAGAATATCATGATCATTTTCCACAAGCTCGTGGATGAAAACCAAAGGAATTGGCATAAAAAATTGTATGATGCATTATGGGTGGACAAAATCACTCCCAAGAAGGCAATATGCACATCACCATTCCAATTTCTATACGAAGTTGAAGTAAAAATCCCCATCACCGTTGAAATTCAAGCTCTCAAGTTACACCAGGGAATATAAGATGGACAGTACAAGGATTCAATTGACAAGAGGATCCTTTTTCTTGACAGGCTAGAAGAAAATAGACTCTGAGTGGTGGACCATATAAGAGAGCATCAATTGAAGGTGAAGAAGATCTTTGATATGAAGGCCAAGGTGAGAGACTTGAAAGTTGGATACCTCATCCTGCTATGGGATAAAAGGAGGGAACTAAAGGGAAGCCATGGAAATTTTGATTCATTATGGCATGGCCCATTCCAAATTCGTGCAGCTTGTGGTGAAAATGTTTTTCTACTCTCATATTTGGATGGAACGTCTGCTGGAATTGAATCATAGTGGGCAATATCTAAAGTTGTATCATTAGTGAAAGCAAAGTTATCCCCCGCCTTGTACTATAGGTGAATGTTAGTTTGTTTCCATTTCCGTTGTGTGTGTTTCCCTTCATATTGTGTGTTCCATGTTTCCATTTCGTCATTTTGTGTGTGTGTGTTCTTCTATTTATCACTCTCTCTTGTAAATTATACATGACTCCATAGGGCCGATCGATAAAGCAACCGGTATTTGTATTGTAAAGCTAAGATTATCGATTATCCATGTCATGTCTTCATTACACTTAGTCCATGTCATGTCCCTAAGTTATAGCCAACTATTGTCATGCAAATGTACAACAGGGAAATTGACAATTTCCAAGCATGACAATGATATCCATGTGCCAAATTTTTCATGTTTTATCCTTTTGAAGTACCTAAGGTCTACACAATGAGTCCGATGACCTCTCGATACTGTTAACTCGCCTCCCTAGGTGATTTAGGAAATTCAACTCAACCCCTAGATGATTTTAGGATTTCTTAAAAATGCAAATTTTGGGATACGCATGGGAAGGGCTATCACTAGCCTTCCTAGGACTCGAAGCAACCCCTAGAGTAGATCATAGGATCCATACATCACGCAGAGTGAATTGAAGGAATAATAACATCATGAAGGTAATTCATGAAGATTCGAAAGGATTTGGAAGACTTGGGGCAATTTCACCAAAATTAGGGTTCACAAGCCTAGGCAATACAATGGATCAAAAGAGATGCTAAATTTTGGGATGTGATTCAAGGAGCTCTAGATGGAGTTATGAGCCAAAAAAACATATTAGGAAATGGAATTACAATCCCTAGAAGATAGTGAAATTGTATTTTTCACAACACCTTGGTTCAATAGGTTTGCAGATAGTTTTTCTCATACACAAATAAGGGACTAGATAAAAAATCTGATTTTTAAGGGCTCAAATGGAGGAATAAATACATGATACCATTGGATTCAGAATTCCATTTTAAGTGAATATAATATAAAATTTTATCAAAAAAGTCCATTAGGAGCTTAATTTATTACTGTTTCAAGTTAGCCTCTAGGAGCGAAGTTCGGGAGTTAGTCAAATTTTATGAGGACATGTGTCATCTCTAGGAGCTCGGTACAATTTCTGTGCTTACTTACATCCCTCAAGAAAAGATACATGAGGGACATAAAACTGCATCCATCCCCTATGATCCCTTTGGTCACCCATATGAC